>CAUYRT010028707.1:0-21176 GCA_963574885.1 Lepilemur ruficaudatus
TGGACTACTTTGACAGAGTAGGTTTTTGAATGTAACAAGATAAGTCAACTTGAGTGGTAATATATTTTGGGAAATCAGCTCGCTACAAATTGTGACTGTAAACATTGTACTATAAATGTTTTGTAGTTTTCCCCCAATAAAATTTTCGGAAGAAAAAAAATAGGGATCTTGTTATAATATTACAATGCATTTTTTCCCCTCCACAAAAAAGCACTAATCTTTGTTTTCTTTTGGTTATGCTGTAATTTATCAGTGAATCTTTTAAAAAATTACCCTTAGGGTTAAATATAAATTTAGATATAATTAATTTTATTAAGCATTTACTAGATGCCAGACACTGTATTTGGTACTTAAAATGCTGCATATCATTTTAATTCTCAGAACAATATATGAGGTAGTTAGTATTCCAATTTTACATATGAAAAAATATGTTTGTAGCGATGAATTAAATTTCTCAAAATCACTTATAGATAGCCAGTTGCCAAACTATGTATTTATTTGCTTATTTATTCCTGTATTTGATTCATAAAGTATTTCAGACTGTTATCCAGGATATAAAAATACAAATGTATAGCTTAAATGTGAAAAACAAAATACAAAAAACAAGAAAGAATATGCAAGACTGAAAATATAAAATGAAGTCAGGAATGAGGTTAGCAATAGAAACAATAATAAAAATTATTTACTTGCTATAGATGACCAGAGATATGGCCTGGATATTCTTAGTCAGCAATGAGACAATGGCCAGTTACTAGTTCATAAAGCCAGTAAGATTTTTAAAAAGCCATATTATTTAAAAAATAAAAATACAGCTAGACTTGACATTAAGAAGAAAGAATTTCTTCTTAGGAAAAGGACTCAGATGAATATGTAAAAAGAATATATGATGATAAATTTCATAAGGTTTTTATTTTTTAGTATTTCTTCATATGACCAATGCCCTGACATCATAATCTGGACCAGTAAAGACAATTCTCTAGGAAACCAAGAATTTTGTGCTCTAGATACCCAGAGCTCCGTTTGTTTGTTTACTAGATGAATGGTAGTGTTCGGAACATCTGGAAGAATAAATGATTGCAAGTTTTTTTGGTAATCTCTCTGTCTCTCTCTCACACACACGTATGTGTCTTGCACATACGTGTGTGTGTGAGAGAGACAGAGAGAGAGAGAGACAGAGAGTCTTGCACACACAAAATATGTGTGTGTGTGTGTGTGTGTGTGTGTGTGTACAGCAATTGAACTTTAGATAATATTAGTATAGTGGTTAAATATTGTATGTCATTACAGGTGGCTATTCTCTTTACAAGTTGAGAATAAAACAAAGTCCTTGGAGCAGAATTGTGATAAATCTGATCTCTTTCCAACTCCCATGTTTCTAGGCTGTCTGTAATTGTAGACTTCCTTGTGCAGAGTACAGAGGAATAATTATTTGAATTGATCTGGCAATTATGCCTATATTAATATTGACTAAGTTTATTATCGGTGCTTAAATACGCCCAACCTGAATTACTTCTGCTTGTTTCTACTACTTCTCTCAAACTTTATTCCCCAAGAAAAAAATGATCCAATGTTGGTTTTCATTGCAATTTCTCAGAGGCGAGGAAAAAAGTGATGGGAAGCTGTCATAAAAAATATCATAGTAAGCAGACATTCCTGGGACCACACAATTGGAAAAAAGGGGCATTTGGAGTGGTGAACAATCTGCTGCAGTCATTCTTCTGTCCAATGTATTTTTGGCAGACATATCTTTGCTAGGCTTACTGCAAGATCAGAATGTGTTAGATTTCCTACATTAAGAATCTCTGTTGATGACAACAGCACCAGGAAATCATGTGTAAACCAGTCTTTCCCCATGTGTGGAATGACATGCTTACTGTTGAAGGCAGCCCAGGGGCTGCCAAGAGCTGCTATTCTTGGGGAGAAATGATAAGAGTGGTTTAGACTGAAATTCTGTTCCCCCTCTGTAGAGAAGCCTGTAGACCTAGGATTTGTTTTATAGGTAGGTACTTGTAGGGAGGCATGGGCTGCAGATATATAGAAAGGAGACCAAGTACCTGATAAGATCATTTATAGACTGTAGCCACTCAGATCAGGAATTCCTGCAAAGGAAGGAAGCCAAGAGCAATCGTGTTCTATTTCCAAATGACAAATCTTTTTGTCAATTAACCTGCTCCATAAAACAGAAATATTGAATGGAATTTTTTTTAAAAAAATAAATTTTTGGTTTACATGTGGGGACATTCAACTTTGCAGGCTATAGGAACTTTGAGCATGAAAAAAATAAATAAAACTAGTTGGACATTTTAAATTAAATCAAAACCATCTTCTTTTTATTTCATTTGAGTTTGAAAATGTTTAAATAAAGAAGTTCCGGTCAGGCGCGGTGGCTCACGCCTGTAATCCTAGCACTCTGGGAGGCCGAGGTGGGCGGATTGCTCAAGGTCATGAGTTCGAAACTAGCCTGAGCAAGAGCGAGACCCTGTCTCTACTAAAAATAGAAAGAAATTAATTGGCCAACTAAAAATATATAGAAAAAATTAGCCGGGCATGGTGGTGCATTCCTGCAGTCCCAGTTACTCGAGAGGCTGAGGCAGAAGGATTTCTTGAGCCTGGGAGTTTGAGGTTGCTGTGAGCTAAGCTGACGCCACAGCACTCACTCTAGCCTGGTCAAGAGAGTGAGACTCTGTCTCACAAAAAAAAAAAAAAAAAGTTCCAATTGATGTAGTCAGATCAAAATAGAAGAAAGCAAACTGTTATGTGTTATGTAGAAATGTTGACAGAAAATTTGGGTCCTAGTCTTGTTCAGAAGCAGTTTCTAATCTTTATTCTGAAAATAGGTTTTATAATCATGGACAAGTGCCTCAGTTTTCTCATTCTTCAAATGTAAATTAGTATTAGGCCATCCTCCTAAAAGGACGCTTTTAGGAACATAAGTTTAATCATTCTGTTATATAAGAAACCACCTTTCTAAAAAAAAACAAAAAGAGAGAGAGAGAGAGATTTATTTTTATTCCTATTCTTAGTTTTATATCCCAAATAGAGGTTGGTAATTTTTCTTATAGCCCTCAGTCAGTTGGGATTACCTATCCTCAGTGACATTTACTATCAAAGACTATGCCTTGTTAAACATTAAGAAATCAAGAAAATATTGGAATTACTTTATTCTGTGTGATGAACCGCCAACTTAATTCATCTTGACTTACTCTGCTCTTTATCCATAATATTTTTTTATATTTTCATCTTTATGGGAACAGAAAATCAGTTCAAATATATTACCTGCATAAATAAGGCAACAAGCAGCTAGATACAATTAATAACTTTTATTGAATATTTCGTTTTCTGTGCACATTAAAGTCCATGATCATGTTCAGTTTTTTCTTTATTGTCCAACTACTGAAATGTCGACATTTTATAATTCTCTGCCTTCCTTATGATGCCTTTGATATTTATAATACAGGAAAGACTATAATTTTCTTGCAATCAAAAACTGCTACTATTTCTTCCTTTAAAGGACAATATTGATGCCCAAACTGTGCAATGAATATTCTATATCTAAATAGTCTGAAAAAAGTTTGCAGCACATCATTTATAAAATTAAAATGTTCATGTTTTTCAAGTTAAAAAATACTGATATTTATTTAATGGATTTTTATCTTAAATTTCTCTAATTTCATATATGAAGAGGTAGAAATCTTTCAAATTATCCCTGCACTGACATGGGCTTTGTGCAAAATGTTGTTTTGTTTTAAAAGATGCAGTAGGAAAAGGTTTTAGAAATGACAGTAGCTAGAAGTTTACTTTTAAAGAAATAAGAGCACTTTTTAGTAATTTAAAGTGCATATTTTATATTAATAACTTAAAAGTAGATAATTGACTAGATGAAATGTCTATTTTAAGGTAGTGGATCCTAGCTATAAAATATTAGTGCTCTTTTCTACCAATGAACCACATTTGTATAATAAATAAACAATAGTCATATTCATTCAACAAATATTTGAGTACATTTCATGCATAGCATATGAGAATACAAACATGATTGAGGTATGACTCCCCCTCAAGGAGTTTCCTACTAACATGGGGAAGATCTAGAGACCACTAAGTATAAAGAAAAAGAGTAGGAAAAACTAAGTGCTAAGAAGAGATGCAAGCAATGATTGGAATTTAAAGGAAGGTGAGTATACTTCTGATTAGGGTACACCTCAATGGAGGAGGAGTTCTGTGAGTTTGCCCTCGGGAAAAAAGTAAGATTTTGATAGGCAGAGAGGTTGGTTGTTGTATTCTACTCTGAACCAATATAGAAGTAAAGTTACAGAGACGGGAGATTATATAGGGAATCCAGAGAATAAGTTAAATTTAAAAGATCAGTGATTTAGGTGAATGGATAGATGAAGTAGGATATATAACCACTAAAAAAATAATTAAGACAAGGTCATGGAAAGTATTGAACGCCATCAAAGGAATTGGAATTTTATTCTTTTTTAAAAATAGACAAATTAAAGATTTTCCAATGGACAGTGATGTGATTCAACCTGTATTTTAGGAATGTAAACTAGTATCTGTTTGTGTAAGTATTTAAGAAAATAAATTCATGACAAATTTCAAAAGGACACATATAAGAAAATCAGATTAATTTTTCTTAAATATTGTATATGTTTTTATTTATGAATGTTTCCTAGCTTACAAACAATAGTTTTTGCATTTTTTAAAAAAAATATGTGTGTTTTAATTTAGAAGGAGAATGTGTTATAGTTTTTCTTGAAAAACCAGAACACTGGCATAAAAATATACAGAAGAAACTTTTAATGCTAAAAAAGCAATAATAGGTTGCTGCACAAAATGTCCCCATCGCAACAAAAGACAGAATAATTGCAAACTTAAGTTTTTAAAAGTGTCAGATATCTGTGAAAACAGAAAGGATTAAATGAATGGAAATTCTAGTAATTTCCATTTCTAGGATCATTTGAAGATTCCCGATGTTCAATGACTGAAAATCAGGCTTTCCTGTGCAGAATAATGTTGCTGAAGGAAGAGAAACTAGTAATTCTGCTGTTTATTGGACACAATATGAAAAACATGTGGATTCCCCAACCAGGCCAAATTTTCCTCAACATACATTTGCTGAAATCTTGGTCGCACAGGATGAGGGCTTATAGAAGGTGGACTTTAAATTTCCAATAGTTTCCCATTATTTAGAATACCAAGTGCCACTTTGGGAATGATACTCACCTCAAACACATGACTAGTCACTTCCTCAAAATTTAAAGCAGTATGGTAAGCAATAGAGCATAGCTCAAAACATCTGAAGGAAAGATTAAATCTCACACAAATACTCTGTTTAAAGAGTTTGACATAGCCAGCTCTTACAAAAAGCATGAAAAGAACTGCCGGAGATACAGAGAAGAACCAAAAGGAGATTTTGTCTCATCCCCAGGTGTTTATTCAAACTGCCTAAAAAAAGGAAAGGAAAAGTCCTGGGTTGTTTGCAGTTTTTCGCATTTGTGAATAAAATTCCTGTGAATGTTGACAGGCATGTCTTAGTATGGGCATGATTTTTCACTTCTTTTGGGTAAACGTCTAGGAGTTAAAATCATGGTTCATGAAATAAATGTATGTCTAAATTTAGAAGAAATTCCAATTGCTTTCTGAAGTGCCTATACTGCTTGTCATTTGTATTAGCAATATATGAAGTCTCTAAGTACTCTGCATCTTTGCCATCACCTGTTATTTTCAGTCTTTCTAATTTTAGCCATTCCCATGGGTGTATATTGGTATCTTACTATGTTTTTATTATACATTTCTCTGATAACTAATGACATTGAGCATCGTGTTTTGCCTTTACTTACAACTTTAAGATGCCTTTTATGAAATGCATTTACAAAATTGTTGCCATTGTTTTTTATTAAGTCATTTTTCTTATTATTATTGAGTTGTAGGAGTTTATATACTCTGAACACCATTACCTTATTGGATATGTATACAGAAAATATTTTCCCCTCTTCCAAATCTGCAGCTTGCTTTTTCATTGTCTTAACAATGTTTTCAAAAAACAGTTTTTAATGTTAATCAACTCCAGTTTAGCAACTTTTACTTTTCTGATTCCTGTTTTTTGCAACCTATATAAACACAATATCATTAAGAGTCTGAAAAAGTAATACAAGTGAGAGAAAATATTTGCAATATATTTTCCCAATACATGGCTCTTATTCAGAATATATTAAAGCTCCCACAAATCACTAAAAAAAAAAAAAAAAAAAAAAGAAAAGCCAGGGACAGGTGCAGTGACTTAAGCCTGTAATTCCAGCCCTTTGGGAGGCCAAGGCAGGGCAACTGCTTGAGGCCAGGAGTCTGATTGCCAGTCTGGGCAACCCAGTGCCCCATTTCTACAACAGATTTTAAAAGATTAGCCCGGTATGGTGGCAGGCAGCTGTAGTCCCAGCTACTGGGGGATGCGGAGGGGGAAGGTTTGCTTCAACCCAGGAGTTTGAAGCTGCAGTAGGCTATGATTGGGCCACTGTACTACAACTGGAGTGACAGAACAAGACCCTGTATCAGGAAAAAAAAAAAAGACAGCTGTTCAAAGATGTGAACAAGCTCTCTTAAAAAGGTGACAGCCACATGGCTAATGCACATTTGAAGAGATGCTTAGCTTTATTAATCATCAAGAAAATATAAATTAAAACCACAATGAGATCCCACTACATACTTACCAGAATGGCTGAACTGAAAAACAAAACAAAACAAAAGAGCAGAAACATAAGTAGTGTTAGCAAGGATATGGAGCACTTACACACAGTTGGAACACTTACGCACAGTTGATGGTGGTATAAACTGCTAAAAGGCCTTTAGGAAACCTTTTGCCAGCATGTACTAAAGCTGAACACATACAGACTTTGTGATCCATCAATTCCTTTCCCATGTAAATGTCCACCAGAAATGCAAGCGTATGTTCACCCAAAGATGAGTAAAATGTTCGTAGCAGCATTATTCAAAATAGCCCAGACTGAAAACTACCTGAATTTCCATCCATTATTCCAAAATGGAAAAATAAAATGTGCTATAATCACTCAATGGAGTATCACATAGTAATGAGGATGAACGATTTAAAACTATACACAATAACATGCATAAATCTCACAAATATAATGGTGAGTGAAACAGGCCAGAGTATAGACTCTATAAATCTATTTACATCATAATAAAAACAGGAAAATTAATTTAAGGTGTTAGAAGTCAAGATGGTGTTCAACCTTGGTATGTGAGTGGGTGCTGGTTATGTGGCTATGTGAAGTTTGCAAATAATATAGCAAAATGTACAATTATAATATGTGAATTATTTGTGTATATATTTTATGAAAATTAAAAATAACTTAAAATATATCTTTCTGTCAAAAAAAATAAGATAAAAAAGATAAAGATCCTGGAGCATTCACCCTATTGTAGTTTTAGCCCCACTATATTTAATCTTCTATGTTTAAATTTGTTAACAATTCAATATTTAAATCAAAGAAATGATTTGCATTAATATAAATAGTAATAATATTTGTTATTAAAAGATTTTAATATATAAATTCTCTAAAATCTTAACAAAATATCTTTATTTTTTCTTAAAATATAAGATATCAATATTACTTATAAAATCCCACACCTTAACCACCCTTTCTCTTTTCTTGATCCTATTATTATTAGAAAAAATAAAAATGAAGAATTTTTTTCTTTCACCACAATAAGAAAAAGACAAAAAGAAACTTCTGGGACCTGAGTATAAATCCTGGTCTACTTCTTCCTTTCTTCCCTCACAATTTTTTTTTTTTTTTTTTGACAGCTTAGAATCGGGAAGGGCAATCGCAAGGGAGCATTATCGTGTATCTGTCATTCAGTCTCTACTATTAATCTTGCCATATTAACCTTACTTTATTTTACTTTATAATAATTATCACAGCCTGAACTTATTCATTGTTTCCATTTCTTTCTTTGTATATTGCCTGTTTACTCAGCCCCCTACAGGCATACTAAATTGTAAGTGCAGGAGCTCAAGACCTTTTTTTTAAATGTAGTATTTTGTTCACAAGGAACAATGCTTTTCATGAATGAGTACATCAATAAAAATTTAGTGAATAAAAGAATAAATATAATTCTAAATTAATGAATTATAAACTTGGCATTTTTTTCCCTCTTCTTTTCTTTTAGCGTTGCCTTAGTGGTGACAATTATATTAAGATCCAGTTTAACATCTTACCCAAAAATGTGTGCAAAAGTTGTTCCCTAACTTCAAAAAGCATAAAAATACAATTGAATTTTATTAAACCAGATAATATAAAATTTTTTACTGTTTGTATTTAAAAATATGTACACTTTTTATTCTGACAATGCATTCCATAAACTTTGCATTATGCCAGTGACTGGCTTCAATCAAAACAGAAGTTCCAAAATGTGTTTGGCCTGAACAATCTGGAGAAGAAGTTTCTGGAGTGGTGTTCTGTCTTGTTTTGCCTAAAAAATAATCCTGCCTAAAATTTATTTGCTTGCATACTGAATGTAGTAAAGCTTTTGCAGATTGGGTACTTAACTCATAAAATGAGTGGGTGCTAGGTATTACCTTGCACTGCCTTCTTATGGCTCATAGTAACTTGTATTTAACTGTTAGAATAAGAGAAAATAACAGTAAGTCAAGGACTGTTTGTGTCAGAAAAAAATCAATCCTGGGACTTCACCAAAGGTGATGCTTTCTTACAAAGTTGATATGAATAAAACACAGAGATGATTAAATATGCCTTAGGGAGCAAAGTGGGTTGGTGTGATAAATATTCTTTTAAATACCATTTGAAAGTGAAAAGGCATGAAATATTTTTTAAAAATATGACTTTGAGGACAAGGATGTAATTTATGAGAAGACTACTTAACCTTGGATTCAATAATTACCTTTGAAGATTTAATATCCATTTGGTGAGGTTGGGCTATTGCATAACATGTCAATGAAAGAGTAGAATAAAAAAGGACTTTGCTATTTATTTGTGTGTATACACCATGATATAAATTGATCCAACAAGTTAAATACTGCATTTGGATTCATGTATAACTATAGCATAGCACAGTAATTGAATATTATCAAAATCCATATTCCTTAAGGAAAGATAGATCAATTTGCTCTAAAACTGTATTTAGTCAGGGAATTGTGTGATGCAATACAGAAACATTTTAAAAATAGTTGAAAAACTAATATTGTATTCATTTTTAATATTGACTTTTCTTATCCACACAATAGCATTGTCTGAGATAGACTAGATACCTGAGGAATACTGAGTATATAAAGTTTTTACAATTACCCAAATGGCAGTTTTCCTATGAGCTCCATCTGGCATTATATTCAGGGCTCTCCCTTACTAGTAATATCATAGGTTGTTGTACAATTGATGCCCATAAAGTCTTTGTAAAAATAGAAAGTCTTCTCCATAAAAAACCTTATGATTAACCAAGGGTCAGGGATGTGGGCAAACATTAAGCTGTGGAGATGTATGGTGATTGTAAGTTATTGCCTTTTCCTCTGGATATGGTGACCAAATGACTATGCCAGGAGACAGTAACTTCTCACCAGTAATTTCTGAGTTGAGGATGCTAATTGAAAGAAGGAGTTAAAAATGTTGATATCATGCTATATCAGTTTGTAATAGTCATAGAACCACAGAACTTCAATCTCCCTTCAAGAAACAGCTTGTGGTCAACCTGCAAGGTGTGTAGTTACCTACTGCCTCCAGCTCTTAGAAACTTCAAGATTCACCTCAGCTTTTGTGATGGGTCTAAGATCTTTCTGGTCAGCCCCCACCAACAACTGAGAATGTCAATGATAATAGGGCCAGGTCCATTCAACCTGTTGCAGGAGCTCTCTAACTAGCAATCCTTGTTTCTCCCAACTAGACTAGCCAAGACTATCAGAACTGCATCACGGTTGAAGGCTCCCCCTGCCTAATCCTGTTTTTTCTTTCCGTTCTTTTCACAGGCGTCAGATCTACATCATAGTCTGAAGATTTTCCCTATCCACTCCTACTTTCTCTCCCTTTTATTTTTCACAAGCATTGCCTCCTCCAATAAACCTTGCACTCTTTACTTCATCGTATTATCTGTATATCACTTAAAAATTGTAAATTTGCATTCACATAATTTCCTTAGAGGCCATTGCCTATTGTGCTGGTTAATTATGTCAAAAGCTTGAGTCCCTGAAAGTTCTCTCCTTTTTGCCTTGCCCACAAGGCTCCAGATAGTTGCTGTATGTTACTGGCTAATATTTTGGCTTTAAACCCCTGTGTAATAATGTAGTATTTAAACTGTTGAACTGTGCTCAGTCATTCATACCCCAGTCTAGCCTACATCAGTGATCATCTCTCCTGGCTTCATAGCAGAATCACTCCAGTGACTTTTAAAAAGATTGATGCCAAAAATCCACCCCAGAGATTCTTATATAATTGGTTCAGGGCTGATCCAGGCTTGAGAAGCAATAACATACACTCAGTATTGACAAAGTAGAAATCTTGGCCCTTATCTCCAAAGTCCACATCCTGATTCTAGCCTTAGAATTTCACCACCCTTTAACAACAATATATATGGAATGACAAACACAGGGGAAAGCATTTGCTATGATCTCTGCCCATTTATACTGCCCCTCATAAAAGCTTCTCATTCTATAACTGAGGCTCATTTTTGGTAATTACAATTCATACATTCTTGACCCATATCAGAAGTCCTGAAAATGTAGGAACCTTAAGCTCCTCCAGAGATGAAACTATGCCACTATTAATGCTTCTCAGAAGCCAGGAAACATAACATAATCTCTGGAAAAATTGATGTCTCCAAATAATCTTAGGTTTTTCTTGTTATTAAAGAACAAGTAAAACAGAACTAATTTTTTTGTTGTGTGTTTTACATCATTCACTATATTGTGCATTTAATTCTCAGTCTTTTACTTGGTTTTGTTTTTCTATTTTTAGTTCAGATCTGTGTTTCATAAGTTACAAGCCACTTTTAATTAAACAATGATAAATTAAAAAGACAAGGTGTAACTGCCAGCACAATTCAAGATGACCCAATCCTCAGAATCTCCATTCAAGGCATCACATAAGAAGGCCTTTCTTAGATTTGCTTACGACATGTACCCATCAATATCAGCACATTTACAGACCTACTGACACCACGATGCTTGTGCAGTTTAATTACAAAGAGGAAATCTGTGTCTTAATACATAAAAGCTATTCATGATAATGAATGATAATGCATCTTTATTCACATATTAACAGTTAAAAATTACTTGCCACTTACTCCTTCTTCGAGTTTATATGGTATAATTTAATGCTAATTTTGTTAGAAATAAGAGTTGACAAATTGCTGTTAGAATATAGGAATTATAGGGATTGTTCTATTTTATTAATTCTATTTTATTAAACAATAATACACTGAAAAGGAATAATTTAAAGGGGACTAAAGCGAGTGTTTTTACAAAACTTACTACCTCTGCAGTTTTTGCATAGTGTTGATATAATGAAACATTATATCAACATAAATATTAAAAATAAACTTCACAGGAAATAAATAGCTATTTATTTAGCTATTACACTTCATTTGGATGGATTAGTTGAATATGGTATATAAACAGATACACAATTTCCTGTCCCTAGAGATTCAATATGGTTCCTCTACAATTTATATTTGATTAGCAGCAATACCAACTGCAGAGATTTAATTGGCCTGTTATTCAGCCAAAATAAGTAATTTTTTTTTTTTGTAAAATGCCACAAGTTTTTTCTTTCACCTAATGAATACAAGTTTAAAAATACTGCTGACTTACTGGTAGCTAAATTTGTTTGGCTGAGTACATCACTTGCTGTGTAAGCAATAAATTGTACAGTTATGATATGGGATAAGCTTAGACATAGGAGAGAAAAAGCTTCCAACTTTTTCTTATTAAGTATGATGGTAGCTGTGAGTTTGCCATACATGACCTCTATTATGTTGAGGTATATTCCTTCTATCCCTAATTTGTTGAGAGATTTTATTATAAAAGATGTTTGATTTTATCAATTAATTTTTTGTATCTTAAAGTTTTGTCCTTGATTTTGTTGATATGATGTATCACATTTATTGATTTGTACATTTTGAAACATCCTTGCATCCTCAAGATAAATCCCACGCGATTGTGGTAAATTATCTTTTGAATGTAATGATGAATTTGGTCTGATACTATTTTGTTGAAGATTGTTGCATCTAAACTCATTAGGGTTCATGATCTATGGTTTTCTGTTCTGTTGTATCCTTGTCTGGTTTTGCTATCAGGGTGATTCTGGCTTAGTAGAATAAGTTTGGAAGAATTCCCTCAATTTATTGGAATAGTTTGCAAATAATTGGTATAAGTTCATCTTTAATTATTTGGTAGAATTCAGCACTGAAACCATGAGGTCCTGGACTTTGCCTTCCAACTGGGTGCAGGAGCTCTGACTATTCTGAACATGGGTGCATGAAGGCTGCTCCATCAGGGTTGAGAGCAATCTCCCCACTAGACAAGATTGTCCATTCCTTGGGGAGCAGGGTGTCATGTGGGTTTAGTCATCAGAGTATGCCTATCCTGCTGGACCTAGGCTCTGCATAGCTGGCATGGGAGTCCCTGGGGACAGAAAATGGAGTACCTCCTAGGCAGTTTATTATCAGGGGCTAGGAAGCTGTAGCTGCTAGGTTAGGGAATACTGCACTACGGTGTATAGGTGCAGTGTAGTGGCAGCAGAGGCTCAGGGACGGGATCATGCAGTGGTTACTGGTCCTGGAGCAGGATGCACTCTCAGAGTGGCTCTGGTCTCAAGACTGTGTCTTAGAGTAGAAGCCAGGATCACAACAGAGGGAGAGGCACAATGTGGGCTTCTGCTTTGGAGAAATATAGCCATGTGAACTTCAAGTACCTCTCTAGGCTGGACTCAAGGCCAGTGGTGAATGCAGTGTTTTCCTGCAGCAAAAACAGTAGGTGTCCACATCTTTCATGAGGGCTTCTGGAGCCTCTTGCTTATCTTTTTCCCAAAGGAGTGTCTGTCCTGGTTCTGAACTCATATCGACTGGGAGATGAGGTTGCAAATTCAAGACGTTTTGTTCCCTTTTTTATGTGGGCATTCTGAGACTTCCTATCCTCTAGTTGAAATATGGCTGTTTATTCACTGCATTGGTCCTTTTTTTGTGAGGGGGCTGGGCATTAGGCACCTCCAGTCAGCAATTTTGCTGACATCCCTACTAATTCTTTCTTCAGCTTGATTGTGCCAGCTAGTGAAGCTTATTATTGCACTTTTCTGATTTCGTTATATTCTTCATCTCTAGGATTTTTATTTTTTAAATAATTTTTATTTTTTTGTCAAACTCTTTGTTTTGTTCATGTATAAGTTTCTAAATTTTATTTAATTTTTTATCCATATATTCTTAGAATTCCTTAAATTTTTGAAGGGAGTTATTCTGAATTCTTTTTCTGTCATTTATAGATCTTCTTTTCTTTGGGTCTATGTTTTGGGGTTTTGTTACTTTCTTTCAGAAGTGTCATGATTTCTTGAGTCTTTATAATCATTATGCCCTTGTGTTGGTGTTTGTAATTTTCAGAGACAGCCATATTTTCCAGGTTTTACAGGTGTTCATTGGCAGGTATAAACTTCCACTATTTAGTCTAGCCTATGATTGATACCTGTTGAGCCAGATGATAATAGTCTTGGTCATGCAGAGCTTGATTTCATGTCTAGATGGCTGGGCTACTCTGAATTCATGCAGAGCAGCTGGATAGATTCTCCTATCCAGCAAGACCACTGGTTGAGCTCTGCAATCAGTCTGAGCTGATGGATGGGCACTACAATCACCTCTAAGCCAGCTGGGCTGCAGTGTGTATTCTCTGGCCAGAAGGGATGGCTGTATGAGTTTAGCAGTTGGACAGGGTTGCAGAAGGGCTACAGGTTAAGTGGATCAGGATAGATGAATCAACACTTTGCTCAGAAGAAATGCATGGTTGATATTTGCCTCTCTCCCTGGGTGGAATCTGAGGTTGGCTTGAAAGCCACAGGGAACACTGATTAAACTCTCTGTTATGCCAGACCTAGTGCTTGCTGTTATTGAAAGCTGGCAATTCTTTTCTTGTGGCTCACACTGGCTGGTCTCACAGCAGTTCTTTACATGGACAAGATTACTCCCAGACTGTAGCAAAGAGGGGCTGGAGGAGAGGCAGGGCCCCTTCAGGATCTGCTGTAGAATGAAGGCTGGCAAGCTGGTCCCAGTAGCTCAAATGGGCAAGTTTTCCAGTTCCCTTAAGCCTGTGGGACAGTTCCCACAGTGGGACTATAGCTGATGGGGGCTGGGGCCGAGGTACAGTGCAATTTTTGGGTCCACTGCTAAGACCAATATCAGTGGGCAGATGAGCCTTTCTGCTGAGGCACTAATGTACGTGATTGTTCCTGGATCCTTTGGAAGACGGTTTTGGTTGTAGGTTCAAGGCCAAACAGGGCTACAGCTAAGCCCTTTGGTGAAGAGGGCTATTTCCAGGTTTGAAGCCAGGACCACAATTGGTGGGTCTGCCACCTAAATATGGATCAACACTCTCAAAACTACCCTCTAGGTCTTGGCTCCACAGGGGTGTCACTACCTTCTGTGTGAATTCCATGTCTCCTACAAAGATATGTATACATACATGTCTGTGCATGGGGGAAGAATTCTTGTTGTTGGAGAGGGATATGAGAGAGGACCTCCTACTTTGCCATCTTGCTGACATCACTCTCCATGATCAAGTTTTAAACTAAAACGTCACCTTCTCATTGGCTTCTCTATTGTTAAAAAGAAAATAATACCTAAGACCAAAGTTGAATTGCTGACTGGATGTTTTTCACTTTATGGTAGGAAAACTAATCCTGTTTAGGGAATGAAATTTGGAGGAATGGACATGGGGTAGGACTCTTAGAGCTCTAAAAGTCTGTCTGATTGGAGAAAAGACACATCCCAAAGTACCACTGACTGCTGGCAATTTCTAAGCTTATTGATAAGATATTGTGTGAAGGCTGAGCTGCCTGACGCTGGTTTTTACTGTATCATGAATCAACTCTTTTAGAATTATAACTTTTCATCTGCCTTTGCTGCACTGATGAGGTGCTCAATTCAGCACTATTGTATGCAGTTGTCACCTTAACCAAACTGAAATCTATACCACTGTCAGCAAGTTAGATATCCCTGTCAGGGCTTCGTGGCCCTTAATCTAAAAGACCAATGGACTCTTCCCTTTTATTCCACACCATATTATCCACCTACACACAACACTTCCTATACTACTTCTAACATATATGTAATATTAATATATTATGTATTTTACTTATTTATGTTGTTATTATTTATCTCTCCCATTAGAATATAAGCCCCATGGTAGAAATTTATATTTCCTCTTTACTGCTATATTCTCATCATCTAGAACAGGGTCTGCTTAATAATAAAAACTCAATAAATACTTGATGAGTACTTAATATAATCCTTTACTAGCAAATATAACTTCATGTTGCATTGTGTTGAAATGGAATTAAGATATAAATTAATAAATGATACTAAGAAAACCAAACAAAACATTTAAAAAATTCCTGTAGATTTTTACACCTTAAAAGCACAACAATGAGATGACATTAAAGTGACAGGTAGAATAATGGCCCCACAAAGATATCCATGTCCAAATCCCTGAAATTTGTGAATATGTTACCTTACATGGCAAAAGGGGAATTAAGGTTGTAAATGATGTTAAGGTTGCTCATCACCTGATCTTAAAAAAGAAAGATTATTTGGAATTTCTGAGTGCCCCAATACAATCACAAGAATCCTTAGAAGTGAAACAGGGAGGTAGAAGAGGCGGTCAGAATGATACTGTGTGAGAAGAACTTGACCCACTGTTACTGACTTTAAAGATGGAGGAGAGGCTATGAGTCAAGGCATGGAGGCAGCCTCTAGAAGCTGGATAAAACATGAAAACAAAGTCTTTCCTAAGGCTCCAGAAAGGAATGCAGCCCTGCTAATAGCTTGATTTTAGGCCAGTGAAACTTGTGTATGACTTCTGACCTACAGTATAATGATAAAATTTGTGTTATTTTAATCCAAGTTAGTGGTAGTTTGTTATAACATCAATAAAACAGCCTAATATACTTAGTTTAAAATCTAATACAGTTTCTTTAAATATTTTAATTGTTGATCTCTTCCTGATCAAATAATTATAATTATGTATTTTTATTAAAAAGAAATACTTATACACACTTTGCCTTTCTAGAGATTGAAGTACTCTTCTGAGTCATCAGATTATAGGACAAGGGTTTCAACATGAATTATTAGCCTTGGGTTAGTTAGCACAGTATGCATCTTTCTAAATGTATGCTCAAATTAAAATTTTCCAATGATATAAAATATTGTCATTAGAAGAAAAACCACAATGTAGCCATAGCAGAAAATTATTATGTAATTTTAAAAAATTAAAATAAATGACAACCAATTCAATATTTATTATCCTAAATGTTTTTTCTTAAAATTAATAAAGCAACCCATATCCTACAATTCACTTTGAAGCTGATAAATTCCATCTAATATCTCCTGCTGTTGTATTCATTTAAGTTTCAAACTAGTTGAAAGCTTTTGTTATAAATAATTATTCACTTCAAATTAAGAAAAAAATGAAGCTTTTTGAATAGCCCTTGTTTGAAACTCCACAGGTGAAAATCATAACAATTATTCTATTTCTCAAAATCCTAAGGCTTGTTCTTTTATTCAGCCAGAGATAACATGGCTTGAAAATTACTTGGTCAACTTCCCTTTGCATTGGCACATTTAGAATTGCCATTGCATTTCTCTAGGACCACGGTTGCTTTTGTTCTCAGCAACTATTTCATGACTAATTTCTTTATAACATATTTTTATGTATGTAGATTACAGCAAAAATTTTTTAAAACTAATATAGAATATTATACTTTTCAAGGTAAAGGAAAGCTTTTTTATATTTACATGCCTCCTTTCCTTTTTAAAGTCCATCTTTGACTGCATTTTACAAATTTTTCTCCTCTCTTATTAAGACATTGTAAATTCACAGAGGAAATTAAATAAAACAAAAAAAAAACCACACACACTTGTTGAAGTGAAGTTTCTGACTTGTATATGTATAGATCATCTGTAATAGCTCAGTGCTTATCCCTAAAAATGTCTGGAACTTTGATACTGACTCTTGGACAAGATAGGGATGAAATATAGTAGCTCATAATTTGTAATATACTAAGATAAAACTCCTCTGGAGGCATTTTGTGCTAACTAGTCTAAGTTGTTCATTATAAATATATGTAGCTTGATGGTCTAAACTTGGTTTATCTGATTACACAGCCTGGCTTCGCTAAGTGGTCATTGTTGTATCAGTATCAATGAACCCTTAGTAAACATGTGCTTGTGTTCCCCTGAGACTGAGGCCATCACACTTCTCTTGGTTATTTGTAATCTGAAGATGAAGCTTATCCTGTGTGACTGGGAGAGGACCCTGGAAGGTATGCTTGGATTCCTCAGATCTGCCTTCTGTCTTCTTCTTCTTGTGTCACATCCTTGTTTTTATTAAAGCTTTATGTTTCTATGCTCTGTGGCATTATGTGTATTTTATTTATCTGACTCTATGTAATTGCTACAACGTCTGACTCTATTAAATGGCTCTAGAAATAAACTGGTCTGGGAAATACAACCTTGGAAAAATTGTTTGGCTTTTCCAAGTACCAAGTTTGCTTTTCTTAAGTTGCTTTCAATATTTTTCTATTATTCTTGATGGCTATATTAAACACATTTAAAACCCTTCTAAATAAGTGTTCATGTAATGGATGTTTTCCCCCTAATTATTAAAGCAACAAATTTAGGACATATTAATTTTCTCTATTTTCTCCATTGGTAGAGTCAATGTCTAAAATCAGTCAAGTTTAAGAAGTGCAATCAAGCTACAAAGTGCAAGTGCAAAGAAGCTACAAATGCTACAACCTAAATAATTTATAAACTTCAACAAAAGGGGATAGAAATGTTTTACGTTACATGGATCATTTTTGTAATGCTTGAATACAAGGTATTGGTGTGGCTGTCCCCCAAATAGTGATCATAGTACCCCCTCGGTTGGTATATTACTCTCCCCTCCTCTCCTCTGGCTGCTTTCCACTGAGTTTTACTTCCCTCTGTGCACATGTGTGCCTATCGATTAGTTTCAATTTAGTAGTGAGTACATGTGGTGTTTGTTTTTCCATTCTTGCGATACTTCACTTAAGAGAATGGTCTCCAGTTCCAACCATGTTGTTGCAGGTAATAATTCATCCTTTTTATGATGACTGAGTAGTTCTCACCTCTCCAATATGTGTATATGTATTTATATAAAAATTATATATGTGAACTAGTGTATTAAGATGTTGTGTATATCATGAAACACATGAAAAAGAAATGAATATGTTTGAGACAAAAATAAATATAAACAGTTCTAATATTTTCTTCCCATATTCCAATGGCATGGCTTTATTCTGATAGAATGTTTGTACGCAGAACATTAGTTGTTTAAATGCTAACAAATGAATGAATGAAAAAAAGTCAATAAAAGAGTACACACGATATTGTTACAGTACAGAATTTCAATTGGCTGAAAAATGAGACAAGTTGGATTCTGAACTTTATTTATTCTGTGTGCATTAGTAAGAATTCTCTAGAGAGACAGAACCAATAGAAAATATCTATCTATATATATATAGAGAGAGAGAGATATATAGATATATCTACATATACATATGCAGATAGATGGATGAGAGAGGGTTTAATAGGGCAATTGGCTCACAGAGTGATAGAGGTTGAACAACAAATGTCCAACAAATGTCCATCTGTAAGCCGGAGACCCAGGGAAGCCGGTAGCATGACTCAGTCCATATTTAAATGCTTCGTAACCAGGGAGGCTGATGGTGAAAAAATCATTCTGAGGCTGAAGGCCTGACAGCCTGGAGTCCAAAGGCCAGAGAAGCTAGAGCTCTGATTTCCAAGGACAGGTGAAGAAGAGTGTCCCAGTTCCTGGACATTTCTGGAGAGAGAGAGTAAATTTGCCTTTCCTCTGCCTTTTTGTTATATCTGGGCCCTCTGCCCATTGCATGGTGTCCACCCACACTGAATTTGGATGCTCCCTACTCAGTTGAACTAACTCCTACTCCTATCTCCATTGGAAACACTGTCACGTCTAGAAATCGTGCTTTACCAGCTCTTTAGGCATTGCTTAATCCAGTCAAATTGACACCTAAAATTAACCATCACACTGTGTAACCGCAGAACAAGGAGGAAAAACAGACAGGGATGGTCCCCACAAAGTTTTCCATCTTGCATGATCAATGTATACCCTAAAGACACAAAAATTTCTCCCTATAATCTCCATCATTATTCCTTCTCTGAACACCTCTTACATTCTACTTAATTTCCTTCCTCTCTTCTAGTCACAAAAATTTAAACATTTTTAGCTATGTGTCTCCAAGTTTCCTGCTGACTGACATATTAATCTGATAACCTCTCATGGTTTCACAATTTTATTGATTTTATATATTCTATTTAAACAAAATAGCACATGGATGTGGTTAAAAAGTCATATAAGATTAATAACTTTGTAATATCAAACAGCAGGACCCTGACCCATTTTCCCTAGGCCTGGTTCTTACTATTATTAATACACTGGAACAATTACTTTCAAGTCTTTATAGCTGTTTCCCCTGGTTTTTATTTTAAAGAAAAACTTTTACTTTTAAAAGTGATACATTTATATAAGCATTTCTCAAAGTTTTCAATTTTAGCTATTTCTTACTGACTCCCAAGTGTGAAAGATAAGAAATTATCTCTCTCATTGCCCCAACTCCCGCATACAGCAATGCATATTTTTCCTTCCGCCTTCTACCTGAAGGAAAACATGATTTTGTTTCATTCAATATATAGGGCTTATTTTTCACGACATACATTTTTTTCATAGCTGAGTTACTAAAGAATTATAAGAAATTGTAAGGGAGGATGGGTGGGGAAAAAAGAGAGGCTAAGGCAGAGACCACCTAATGTGTCCTCAAACGCCATTTTTCTTCTCTTTCTGGACACATGGTTAGACTACATTTCTCACTGGCCCCTTCAGTTGAATGAGTTGACACATCTGAATTTTAAGTCAATAAACTGAATTTCAGGTTTTGTCTGTTACAGATTTGTTAGGTAACAATTCTTGAACACCTGTTATATTTCAAATTCTTTTCTAAGCACCTTACAAGGACTAATTGTTTAATCATCTAACACACTCAGCAGTAGATTATTATGTTTGTAATTTTTGAAGAGGAATCTCAGAAAGGTAAAGAACAAAACCAGTTTAACTGTATATATTTGGTAACTGGTGAAGCTAGAATTTTTCTTCATGTATCTTCTTCCAAAGTCAAACTCTTTTTTTTTTTTTGAGACAGAGTCTCTCTCTGTTGCCCTGGCTAGAGTGAGTGCTGTGGTGTCAGCCTAGCTCACAGCAACCTCAAACTCCTGGGCTCAAGCAATCCTTCTGGCTCAGCCTCCCGAGTAGCTGTGACTACAGGCATGTGCTACCATGCGCGGCTAATTTTTTCTATATATTTTTAATTGGCCAATTAATTTCTTTCTAATTTTTTTAGTAGAGATGGGGTCTCGCTCTTGCTAAGGCTGGTTTTGAACTCATGACCTTGAGCGATCCACCTGCCTCGGCCTCCCAGAGTGCTAGGATTCCAGGCATGAGTCACTGGGCCCGGCCCAAAATCAAACTTTTAACTATGTTTGAAGTTGTTACTGTTCTTTTTTTTGACAAATTTATTGAAGTATAATTTATATTTCATGCCATTACTCCATTTTAAGTGAACAATTAAATGATTTTTAGTAAATTTACCAAGTTGTACAGCTATTCACATAAATCAGTTTTAAAAGATTTCCTTCTCCCTATTAAGTCCCCTAATTCCCATCCCCAAATACATTTCAGGCATGCCCCTCCCCATCACAATGCTCTCCACATCCCTCAACTGTGGGTCTACCCGAACAACCCCTGAAACCCTGGTCGACACCACCACCATTTGACCACCGTAGTGTTAATCAGTCAGTACCAATTTGATGGCGAATATATATGGAGCCCATTCTTC
>CAUYRT010028708.1:0-13976 GCA_963574885.1 Lepilemur ruficaudatus
TGTGGTGAGCACTGTGAAGGGGAGGGGCATGCTTGAAATGTATTTGGGGATGGGTATTAGGGGTCTCAATAGGGGGTAGGAAATCCTCTAAAACTGATTTATGTGAATAGCTGTACAACTTGGTAAATTTACTAATAACCATTTAATTCTACACTTAAAATGGAGCAAAGATATGATATGTAAATTACACTTCAATAAAGAAAAAAAATATTAACAACAACAAAAAAAGCTTCTGCACAGCCAAAGAAACTGCCACGAGAGCAAACAGACAACCTACAGAATGGGAGAAAATTTTCGCAAGCTACACATCTGATAAAGGGCTGATAACTAGAATCTATTTAGAACTCAGGAAAATCACCAAAAAAAAAAAAATCAAACAACCCTATCAAAAAGTGGGCAAAGGACATGAACAAAAACTTCCCAAAAGAAGACAGAAAAATGGCCAACAAACATATGAAAAAATGCTCAACATCTCTAAACATCAGGGAAATGCAAATCAAAACCACAATGAGATATCACTTATCTCCAGTGAGAACGGCCTTTATTAAAAAGTCCCAAAACAATAAATGTTGACATGGATGCGGAGAGATAGGAACACTCCTACATTGCTAGTGGGGCTGCAAATTAGTGCAACCTCTGTGGAAAGCAATATGGAGATACCTCAAAGCGATACAAGTAGACCTACCATTTGATCCAGCAATCCCATTAATGGGCATCTATCCAAAAGAACAAAAGACACTCTATAAAAAAGTCACCTGCACTCGAATGTTTACAGCAGCACAATTCAGAATTGCAAAGATGCGGAAACAGCCCAAGTGCCCATCAATACGTGAGTGAATTCATAAAATGTGGTATATGTATACCATCAAGTACTATTCAGCTATAAGAAACAATGGTGATACAGCACCTCTTGTATTTTCCTGGATAGAGCTGGAACCCATTCTATTAAGTGAAGTATCGCAAGAATGGAAAAATAAGCACCACATGTACTCACCAGCAAATTGGTATTAACTGATCAACACCTAAGTGGACATATAGGAATAACATTTTTTGGGCATCGGGCAGATGGGAGGGGGAGGAGGGGATGGGTATATACATACATAATGATTGCGATGCGCACCATCTGGGGGATGGACAGGCTTGAAGCTCTGTCTCCGGGGGGAAAGAGGGAAAAGACAACGAACGTAACCTAAACATTTGTACCCCCATAATACGTTGAAATTAAAATAAATAATTAAATAAATTTCAAAAAACAGAATGTTGTGATTTTTCAAAGATATACATATAACAAATAAATGCTCATGTGGAAGTTGGATTGGATGGACATTCACTAAATACACATTGGTGGGCTGAGAAGAGGAATGGGAGAAGGGATGGGAAAAGAAATGGGAAACAAAAAAACAAAATAAAGTAAAAGGGGGTCTCCCACCATTCAATGACTTTGGTGTGCCTTGAATTGTGGAATCTGATAAATTTAGTTCTGTGTATCCACAGCCCTAAAGGGAGAAAATGAGACCACACAAAGATGGATAACCAAATATAGTCAAATTACCCTTGAAAATTCTTAAACCACAATTAATTCAGTCATTCAGCAAATATTTATGAGACAACTGCTTTGTACTGGGCACTGTCATGGATGTTTGAGATTCAGGAGGGAACAAAACAGATAAAGGTCCCTGCCCTGCGGAACTTCCTTTCCAGGGGAGAGAACACAGACAACAAGTGATAAATGTAATAATTCAATTATTTAGTATGTTTAAAGGTAATAAGTGTTATGAAAAAAACAATAGAAATCAGAATAAGGATGACCTGAGGTGGAGCTGAGGTGGTGATGCTAGTTCTGGGGAGCAACTGCAAACACAGATTATCATTAGCAGAGAGGTTTGACTGCACAATAAATGTAATGTACTTGAGTCATCCTGAAACCATGCCCCTCCACAATCCCTGGTCTGTGGAGAAATAGTCTTCCAAGAAACCAGTCCCTGGTGCCAAAAATGTTGGGGACTGCTGGTCTATGACAAGAGTGACCACAACTTGATAAATGGTGTTTGATCAAGTCCAGGGAGTTGGGATACGGTGGTGGAGCATGGCATCATGGGATTCAAGCTTCAGCTTCTGTCAAAGAATATGAAGGAGACAAGATGCCTTGGAACCTGCAGCCTCAGGAGGAAAGACAACAGTCCTTGTCATTGTAATGCCTTGTCTTTGCCATGCAGTACAATGGTACAGACTGAGGCTAGAAGCTGGAGAAATATATCACCCTGATGCAGAGCTTTGGCAAACAAGAGGGAAACACCAAAGACCTGGGCAAAGAGAAGTAAAATCATGAGCTTCCTTAGTGCATAGAACCCTGGAAAGTTGAAATCGGAAGGGCAGTTAGCATCCATCTAGTCCAACCTCTCAATCTGAAGATACAATGAAACAGGCCAAAAGATGAGAAGGGAACTTAATTAATGTCACATACACAGTACTGGGCAGAATCAGAACCAGATCCAAGGCTGCTGATTTCAAGTAAAGTGCCACGGCTGTGTCTTCACATAGGAAGCTTACACCCTACCCTATATTCACAAAAGGATACGTCCATGAATAATATAAGTCCATGGATAAGTCCATGAAGAATTGGAAGAGAGGGTATGAACTGGGCATACCTTACAAAGGAAGGGAACAAAGTAATGAAAAGTTTGAACCTTCTCTCTAGAAAAATCCACGTATACACATGAACCTTATCTCCAGAAAAATCCACATATACATACAACTTTGTCTGCATTTTCAAGGGATGATTATACACTAGGTTAAGAACCCATATAGTATATAGAAGGTGTCTTATAACCCTCAAGAATCAGGGCAAGAAAGGACTGTGTCATTGAGTCCACCCTTACTGAGCATCTCTAACAGCTCTGCTGTTTGACTATTTTCTTTACTAGAAGCTTTTGCTATTATTCTGATCACATAAGATTGCATTGCTTTTGGCCATAAGCCATTGTAATACTACAGCAGAGTAGATACGATGTCAGCTTTAAAATAAATTAGTAGGATTAAAATAGATCAAATGAGAGTGAGTTTTTAAGAGTAAAAATGGGTCATATTTTAAGATTGTGTTCATAAAAGAAGTCATCCAATTTATTCATCCCTGGTCATTTAATCTGCAGCATTAAACCAGTTTTCACTTGGATTTCTGATATTATCATTGCAAAATAAAATATGCTACAGTTTATGCCAGCATTCACTCTATATAGTAATTCACTCAATTTTTTTCTAATGTTGTTCTACAGGTAAATTAAGAATCACTCCCAAAAACTTCTTAAATGATTCTACATTCACAGAGACAGAGGGAAAAAAGTAAATCTTGAACACGCTCCCACAGAGGCAGGATTGCTGGGGTGTGAACTTCCATCTTTTTTTAAATTAACTGGTTTCAGAAGTAGCTAAGGTATAACTGACATACAATTAAATGCACATAAAGTATAGACTTTTTATTTTTATTTATTTTTGTTTCAAAATATTCAGGTGGTACAAATGTTCTTGTTACATGGATAGCTTCTATAATGTTTTAGTCAGGGGTATAAGTATGCCCATCACTTGAATGCTGTTCATTGTACCTGTTAGGTAGTTTTTTTACCCCTCCCCTGGCCTCTCTTCTTTTCTCACTCCCTGGTTGATTTCATATATTATAATATCTCAAGTATCACCTCTATGCTGATGACATCCAAATCTATATCTACCATGCTTCTTTCCTGAACCCTATCTCTTCTATTCAACCTCCTGAAGGATACCATCTTCACTTTGATGTACTATATGTCCTTCAAATCATGTCCAAACTGTATTCCTCTTTTCCCTGCCTGTATCTGCTCCTCCTTTTCCTTCAGTTATTGGCACCATCATTTCAGACTCATCCATGACTTTCTATCTCTCTCATCATTCCATATGTAAGTAATTCTTTTTAGTTCAACCTTCTAAGTATCATTTGAGCCCATTTCTTCATTTCCATATTCATTAACCAAGTTCAAGTCACCATGTTTCAACTGAACTACTGCAATGCCTCTTACCCAGTTCTCTGCAGCCAGCCCAGCTATCCCTGGTCTATCCCCCATATTGCCACCAGAGTCAGAAGTTACAAAGTGTTGCTCTCTAATGCTCATATAGTAAAGTTCAATCTCCTCAAGCTGTCATACAATGTGCTACATTATCTGGGCCCTCATTACCTCTCAAGCTTCATCTCTCTATTCCGTACCCTTCTCTCCAGTCATCTTGAATGATATGGATTTCCTGAACCCTCTATGCCTTCTCCTGCTTTTGTACATTTACACTTGCTGCCACCCCTGCTCACCTGCCTTTTGTTTTACCTGGTAATCAAATTCTACACATTCTTCAAGACTCAGATCAAATATTACCTGTAAGAAACATTCCCTGAAACTATTTACCTAGTTAAATTCTGTTCCTAGGTACTTGCAACAGTTGCCTTACCATATTGCAATAGTTTGCTTATTTGACTTTCATTCTTGCTTGTGTGCTTCATAAGATCTGCGTCCCTAGCAAGGAAGTACTCAAAAAATGAACATTTTAAATTAACTAATGAATGAAAGTTGACAACTTTACTATTTCCAAGACATAAATACTGTGGTGGAGCAGGAATAAGATATTACTCATTCAACAACACTTGGTTGAGCATTTACTCCTGCTTTAGAGGCTGACAACATGGAGATGAATAAGATACAGGCTTTGCCCCCAAAGAGCTCATAGTCCAATAGGAAATGAGATGAAGAATGGAGCTCTGGCAGGGATAAGTCCAGACTCAGTAAAAGAAGCAGAAAGTGCTTAACGAGTACTAATCATTGTTAAATGGAGCAAATGAGAATAGAGCACTGTTGGACTGGATTTTTTCCAACCTTTAATCCACTCTTCTAAAAATATTTCCTGATTACACCTATTTGGAAAGAAAAATGTCTCCTAAAAGCAGTTACTACCAGGAAGCCAAAAGTAATTTGGAATACAATGTATTAACACTCTGCGATTCATTACCAAAGACTCAAGTGTTGAGGCACGGGAGGGTAGAGAAAGAGAAAAGAAGGAGAAAGACAAAAAAGAGAGGACGAAAGAGATATTTAGTAAGAAATCAGCAGAATCTGTTAGTTGGTATCATTTGGTCCCCCAAACACAAAGCTGAGGTCCTTGATTTGATTATTGTGCTTTTCTAATGGTGTGATGGTCAAGCACAAGTTAGAAAACAACTAGGAAGTCTCCATTTACTTTCATTTTCTGGAAAGAGTATATAGTTTGAGGGAAGTTGTTTTTTCATTTACATCTAAATGTTTGCTCCAAGTTAAATAGTGTTTAACCTGTACTTTCCCAAAGCTCTCATCCTCCATCTGATTCTATTTACATTCAAATTATGTTTTGCAGCAAAATTTTTTCTCCCACGAAAAGGTATTTCTGTCTCATTTCCATTTAGAGCCTTTGTTGTCTTAAAATTACATTAGAGGGAATTTTATTTTTCTTCTTGACTCTATTACTCAACATCTTAGCATTGTTAATGAAATTTTGGTTAACTTAAATTGCAATCTTTAAATTCTTCTTGTGAAGGATTAATTCACTGAACACCAAGATCAGTGTTGACTGTGATGTGGTGACTGAGTTTCTGACTAATCTAAAATTTAAAAGTACTGTAATTGCTTATCTTTTCTACATAATATGGCTAACATCACAGTAGATGTATTAAGACATGAATAAACTGCAAGTAGCATTGAGAATCTCACAATATCTGGGCATGAGAGGATACTGGTATCTCTTTCTATACTTAGGGATGAGGATTGCCAGCAGGTTTCTCACCTTCTAACTACAATTCACAACTGCTGGCTTCAGAAGGCTTGATACTAAAGGCAGGACGCAACCGAGCAGAGACCAAACAACTCCCATCTTGGATCAGCAACCAAAATATTTGCTAGTGTTGGTTGCTTGTGGACTATGACTTTCTGATTTCTGGATCCTACCTGTCAGCCAGCTTGCTCCTCCTTACCTTTCTTAACTGCCCTAGACTTGACTCTCCGCTAGGCTGGAACTGGGATCCTGTCATAGTTTTATACATAACAAGGCTCCTGGTTCTAGGGTCTTCCAGGTACCCCTGTCACGCTGCTGACTATTCTCTGCATGACATTCTGTCTAGGCCAGTGGTCCCCAACCTTTTTCGCACTGGGGGCAGTTTTCATGGAAGATAATTTTTCCATGAACCGGGGAGTGGGAGGTTGGTTTCAGGATGACTCAGGCACATTACATTTATTGTGTACTTTATTTCTATTATTATTACATTACAATATATAATGAAATAATTATACAACTCACCATAGGTTGGGAACCCCTGTTATAGGCCATGGCAAGAAGTAAAATGACCTTGAATGCCAAAGGGTGCCTTATAGTGAGTGTCCTAGTGAGTTACAGTATACACCTTCCTGGGCAATCCCTTACCTGTACCTACTCCCACCATGCCATTCTCTGACTAGGTTTTTTGGTTGTCACTGCCACCTCCATTTATATGGATGCCCAAATAATCTTTATGCCACAACAGAATGCCTCTAAGTCTAATGACATTCACCTAAATTATTTACTCTTTGTACTTCACTATTTCCTGCATCATCTGAGAAGGAGATATAGTCCATATGGCTGAGATGACCTACAGACTCTGGATCAGGGAAAGCAGCCTATGTCACAGAGTAGTGATTGAGACTGTGGGTTCTGCAGTCAGACCTGTTGGGTTTGAATCTCAGCTCTACCTCTTACTAGATGATATGAACTAGAGCAAGTTATTTAATCTCTCATGTCTCCAGTTTCTCGTAAGTAAAACAAGGATAATAGTTGTGTGTATACCATATTTGTTGGCAGTTGAGGATTAAATCAGAAAAATCATGTAAGGCTGTTAACACATTACTCGGCAAATAATAAGTGCTCAATAATTATTGGGCATCATCAATAATATTACCCTGGAGTTTACTTCCACTCTTCATATACCAAATGGAATGAGTGGCCTGCATTCTTCTATGCCAGGCTAGGAATCAATTAGACTGTGAAGAATGAATGTGCACAAATGACCAGACCATAGAAGTAGAGGAGCTTGACTGACACCAGTTATGCTATGTTGAGGGACGGGGAAGACAGAGGAGGAGTTTCCCTGGAAGGGCATTTGTTCCAAATACGTACCATAGAGGCTGATAAATCTGGAACCAAATAAGTAGAAGCAAAGCCTCTCAGAGGTTAAGAGATGGCCTTCCAAGGAACAAGATTATTATCAAGATTTTTCTCTGAGCAGTCCTAGAGTCCCAAGGCCTTAATGTGTTATGGGATAGATGGTCACGACGAATGCCTCCATGGAAACACTTAGATGCACTACGGATTCGAATACTTGAGAAGAAATTATCTGTTTTGGCTTTTAGTGCCCCTGAGGATCCAACCAGCTCTACAGATGACAGGTTGATAGAACAGACATTACTCTGTGGCCCAAGTGCCCCTTTGGCTATGGGACAGATTTTTTTTGGGTGACTTCACCTCTGGACCTGCCACACTCCCAACATTTGCAGTTCTCTCTCCAAAGATGTTCTAAACCCTAGGTTCCCCCGTAGTTCTCCAGACCCTTGAACACCATCATTCTTTAGAGCAGAGTCCTACTCTGTGTGTATTACCTCTACCTCCAAATGTCTTATCTTTATACCAAAATCTGTAAAAAGCACATGCTACTTATCTGAAGGCTCAGGCTCCTATGTATGTTATTCATGTCATTTAATGGCCACAGGGTGAAAAGTTTGTAAAATAGGATGAAAGACAGAATAAAAAACCCAAAAACACTTCTGCCATCAAATTCAGCAGATTATTATGTCAGTCATGGAGGTGTACCATTAGGGTCTCCCTATAAGCAAGAACTTGCTTTTC
Organism: Lepilemur ruficaudatus; assembly: GCA_963574885.1. Lineage (NCBI taxonomy): Eukaryota > Metazoa > Chordata > Mammalia > Primates > Lepilemuridae > Lepilemur > Lepilemur ruficaudatus. Next base: position 7,915 of record CAUYRT010028708.1, read on the forward strand.
AGTTGCAAAGCATACTGTGAGCTGACAGCCTCCAGACATTAGCACTTTCAGTATCCATCTCACTTTTTAAAATGAGAACACACTCTTCTTAGGCAGGTTAGAGCCAATGACTAGTGAAGGCCTGACCATTTCTACCCAGCACAGAATTCTTCTAATGGGAAATTCTTACACAAGAGCTCTCAGTTAGATGAAACTTTGTCAGATATGCATTGAGGTATGAGGATCTCCCACCCCAGTCCTGCTCCATCTCCCTTTTATTTTTCACAGATGCTCCCCAATAAACCTCTTGCACTCCTACGTCTCTGCAGGAGTCTGATTCCCAGCATTTGATTGATTCCTGGAGGACCGAAATGACTTAATCATCTATTTGTGATGTAAGCAATTTCACGGGGAGCTGATGTATTCATTCAACCTGCCCCTACCTCCACCCCTAACCCAACACATACATCACCAGCTGGGGTATTTGTACAAAAAAAATGAAAAACTGAAAAAATTATTCTTCCATACTGATTTCTATACTCAGCCAATTCATGGTAAGAAATGGGTAAATGCTTCTTCTCAACCCAGAATTATTAAGATGTTTTTGATAGGCCTGATGGTTCACAAAGTGAAACCTCCAGGGAGCCTATAATCAAGTCTGGATGCACAAAAGCAATAAATGGAAGATAACATTCTTCCTGAGTCATGGACTCTTTGCATACAGGGCCATGCTGTTTTTGCTCTGTGATTCTCAGCCCTTTCCAGCAAAATCCCAAGGAACTTTAGGATCTGTTTCATCATTGTCTATCAGGACAATATCTTAGTGTCCTTAATTACAAATCGGACCATCACACATGAACGAAGAGTCTGGAAAATTCTTTGTCCTCCCTGTTTGTTTCTATTGTTTATCATTCATAGTCGTATTCAAAACAGGCTTCCAGTTCAGAAAAAAAGGGGGGCTTCTAAGTCTAAATAATCCTGGATACTCAAGCCATCTGTACCCATTATAAAGTGGTTATGACAAGATAAGGTGTCAGGACATTAACCTGTACATTTTACTCTTCTTTGCATCAGTGAATTTTACCTGAGACCCTCTGCCCTTCCCCCTCCCCAGCCAAGATGCTAGACATGTGCTACCCGTGGCTTTAGGGGAAGTTGTCAGAATGTAATCAGAGAACAAAGGTGTCAAAATCTTGGCTCTTGAGTTTGTCAAAAGCCAGAGGTTCAGGTGTTAGACAGAGAAGATTCGGAAGCATTTGTAACCTAGTTTTCTTCTCTTGCCCTAGATAACACAGACTGGAGAGGCAAGAAGGGAGAAACCACAGAGAAAGGAAGGAATTCATAAGGGAGGGAACATCAAGTTTCACTTGAGAAAATATCATCATCATCCAGCATCAGAGAGCCACATGCCAAGGAGCTCATTGTTCCAGCAGTCTGCAACCGTTCAGCAATTCAGGCTCCTCTTAAACTCCGGGACACCAAGGCAAGGTGAGATGAGAAAGAACGGTCTTAAAATCTTGAATTGAGACTGGTGAAATACCTATTCCTATAATATTTGCTCTTAATATCAAGTGGTCATTGCTGTGGAGGCAAATACCACCAGTTGATCCACTGGAATTGTTAGGAGCTATCAAATAGTCATGCTCCTTCCATTCCTAGCAATGAATTCTGTAGAACAACATGAAACCATCTGAGAAAGAATGCTCTGGTCATTAAAGCTAGGTTTTTGAAAAGACCACACCTACTCGAATGCTTGCCATTTGTAGAAAACTTCCAAATCCTTATCTCTTGCCTCCACTTTTTTTTAATGGTCCCATTAATTAATTAGGGTCCCATAAGGAAACACATAAGTCTCTCAAACTGGAAAATCTGAGCAGGGTTTAATTTCAGGACGGTTTACTGAAGTGTGGTCAGGGTTTAAGGAAACCAACAAGGTTCCCTGGGAATGTTAACTGCTGGAGCCTTTGCTATCCCTATGTCTGAATAGGCAGAGGAAATAGCAGCTGCCAGAATCCAGAAGGAGATGGCAGCTGTATGGAGAGGGATGCCAAACAGGATCTGTGTTCTTCAGTAGAGGGGCACAACAAATTCCTGGCAAGCTAGCAAGGAGAGTGCCAGGGGAACAAATACTCTCTGCTCACTCTCCTCCAAGTTCTCCCTTTGATCTTCTATCAGTGCCGCCCATTGGCTAAACCCAATTGCAAGCCAAAGAGCAAGAGAATCCATTGAAGCAACTCATGCAGGTCAAAGCAGAGTGGAGAAGTGGGAGATGGAGGGGGTGGGGTCAATTGGAAATATTCAGAACAGACAACTTGATAGAGTTGGAAATATATGTAAGAACTTCCCAGGAAGCCTTGCTCCCTTTGATAATTTGATAAAAGCTAAAACCCTCACAACAACAACAAAAAAAAAGTGCAAGTAAGTATAAATATTTGATTTTGCATGACATTTCAAGGGATTTTGCAGCCCTATGGCTCTCTCCCTAGTGTTCCTAGGAGTTTCATGGATACCAAGTAAAGAACCCCCTGCTCTGAAGAGCTGTTTGTAGGAATGAATGTCATTTTGTTACAGTTCTTATTTCCTTAGCTTTTTTTCCTACTATATTTCCAGCAACTTAGCCATCCCAGAGCAGAGCTGATACCTTAGGCCAACTATAAGTAAACCAACTGGGCCCATTCTTTACTCAGATCTCCTCAGTCTGAGCTATAGTATAGAGTCTGAGTAGCAGAGCTCTGAAGGAAAAGCAGACAGAAAATGAGGAGCTAGTCACGTGATGTGGGGTTGCCTAGCAACACTGGCGGGGAGGCTCTCCTTCCTGAGCCTCTCAGCAGAGCAGCAGAGAGAATTGGTTTAAAAAGAGCATGTGTGTGTGTGTGTGTGTGTGTGTGTGTGTGTGTGAGAGAGAGAGGAGAGAGAGGGAGAGAGAGAAAGAGAGAGAGAGAGAGAGAAGGGAGGAAAGAAACAGAAAGAGAGAGGGACAAAGGGAGAATGAAATGCAGAGACAGACAAACAATGGCAAGCAAAGGAAAGAGTTTAGTAAGCAAGAAAAAAAGTGAGGGAGAATAATAACAAGTCTAAGGGCAAGGGGAAATGGAAAGATGTTCAGACAATGGGCTGTGAGATTAACTCAGCTGACAGGAAAAGGAAGAGAAGCTGAGGTTGAACAGAGAGATGTTCAAAGGCGTGGCTCCCCTCCCAGGTCCTCTCGCTGATGGCTACTGTGTTAGCCTTGCTTCACAGTGAAAGTTACCCAGTTTCTTTTCCTAATTGTAATTTGTCTTATAAGTCAGATTCTCAGTTGCAGCAGCAGCACCAGGGATTCTTTATTAAGCACTACTGGGTCCACAGCATAGCTCAGCTCAGTAAAGATCCTCTTGTATAATAACCACAGTGATGACTCAGCCCTGGAGCACAGCTCTTTACAGTTTACCAAGTGCTTTCACAGCTGCCACCTCATGGGACCCTTACTGCAGCTCTGTGAGGCAGGCAATGCGAGGACTGTCATGACTTTAACTCCGCACACGAAGAAACTGAGGCTCTGAGAATAGAAGTGGCTGCACAGGACCCCATTTAGTAAAAGTAGATCCAAGATGCATACCTGGGGCCCTGACTCGAAGTTCCAGGCCAGGGCTGGGTTGCCGATCTGCCTGGGCTTTCCAATCACATATTAAGTGTGATGAACCTGCAGACAGGCAAGGCACTTGCTTTCCACCACCCACTGAGGTGAGAGCTGAAGAGCTATTACAAAGTCTCGAGCCAGCAGGGGACCTCTTCTTTCATCTTCTTTCCCCCTAATGTGTAAATGCGTCCATCTGTGCCTCCCAGAGCAGAGCTTAATTGGGCCAGTTGTGCAGCTATCATCTAACAACCCTTTGAGATATCCCTAAGCACCCATCCTCAGGAAAACCTTGCCACTCTCATTTTCAGAACAATCACCAATGGTTGCAAAACACCTCTTGGACAAGGGGAGGTATATTTGAAAGACAGGGGCAACTGGTTTCTAGGGCCAAGAGGGGCTGCTGCAGGATCCAGCAGGGAAGAAGAGCTGGCAACTGAGTACCACGGAGCAGTCGAGTGGTTCCTGTTTCTTTTCATGCCTCTCCAATGCTTGAAGGCTGAGATGGAGCAGAATTGAGCTCAAGTCCTCTGTTTGGCATTAAGCGTCTCTCCTGTCAGGGCGTCCCCCTCGTCTGGTCCATCCTATACTTGCTGACAGATTAAGTTTTCAAAAATGTTATTCACGCCGGGCGCGGTGGCTCACGCCTGTAATCCTAGCACTCTGGGAGGCCGAGGCGGGCGGATCGCTCAAGGTCAGGAGTTCGAAACCAGCCTGAGCAAGAGCGAGACCCCCATCTCTACTTAAAATAGAAAGAAATTAATTGGCCAACTAAAATATATAGAAAAAATTAGCCGGGCATGGTGGTGCATGTCTTTAGTCCCAGCTACTCGGGAGGCTGAGGCAGTAGGATCGCTTGAGCCCAGGAGTTTGAGGTTGCTGTGAGCTAGGCTGATGCCACGGCACTCACTCTAGCCCGGGCAGCAGAGTGACACTCTGTCTCAAAAAAAAAAAAATGTCATTCACCTGCTCAGCAACCTTTAACAATTTCTTCCCTCATTATGGTATTAGTTTCAGCACTCTGGCACTCAAGAGTCACTGCATATTGCCCAGACTTCCCTTTCAGCTTACTATCTGCATATTTCCTTCATAAAATGCAAGCGTCTGACAACCTGAGCTACTTGCTGGTTCCCAAGCACACCCCACTCCTCATATCCATGCTCTCCACCTTCCAATCCACTTAGGTTTGCACATAGCACTTGGCTTTGTAATGATTGTCAACTTAGCTAAACTGAACTACGTTTTCCAAAATTCCCTTTCCTCTCCTTAGAGTTGAGTGGGATATTTGGAAATTGTTGGTGATATACATTGTATCTCCCTGCCATCTCCTCCTAAAATGTTTAGCAAAATTTACGTCACTTGTCAGTACTTAGGAACTGGATCTCTGATTTTGCAGGAGTTGCAGTAAAGCACTGCAGCCCAAGGCAGGAGCCAGGCAGTCCTAGGAGGTGTCTTGCCATACAGTTGCATATACTTTTAAAGTAGCACAAAGGCAAGTGTGACTACTTCACTCTGTTCACAGCCATCAGCCAGGACCCTTCTTGCTTTGCTCCCAAGTTTCTCCTGTTTCACAGCAATGGCTCCTGGTTCTGGGCTGAGTCCTTCCGATTGCTCCTCTCACTGTCCTCTGGGCTTGTCCACAGGTCTCCTTGGGGTCCTACAGAGTCCTCTGGCCCTTCCACATTTGATTGCCTTGGGCAGGATCGCCAGAGCAGTGCCAGGTTCTCTGCACACAAACCCTGGCACCCTTTCTGTGTTGTCACAACCCCTAACACAGTGCTGTGGGTCCCTTCACATTCAACAATGAGCAAGGCAGTGTCTTACAGTAGTTAAATTACTGACCTCCAGAGTCTGAGCATATGGGTATACATTTCTGCCCACCAAGCACTTGCTATGTGCCTTGACACAAGTTACCTAACCTTTCTGACCGTTAGCTAAATAGGGATGGTAATGGGACTGTTGTAAGGATTAAATGAGGTAAGAAAAGGAAAGTACTTAAAATAGTGCCTGATACTCAAAATGGAGGTAAAACCGCTGTCCGGTAGCCCCCAGCCCGACTCCGGCCGTCGCTGCCGCCGCCGGAGGGAGGAGGGCCATGATCCAAAGGAACCAGAGCAGTTGAGGAAACTGTTTATTGGTGGTCTGAGCTTTGAAACTACAGATGATAGCTTAAGAGAACATTTTGAGAAATGGGGCACACTCACAGATTGTGTGGTAATGAGAGACCCCCAAACGAAACGTTCTAGGGGCTTTGGTTTTGTGACTTACTCGTGTGTTGAAGAGGTGGATGTAGCAATGTGTGCTCGACCACACAAGGTTGATGGGTGTGTTGTGGAACCAAAGAGAGCTGTTTCTAGAGAGGATTCTGTAAAGCCTGGTGCCCATCTAACAGTGAAGAAAATTTTTGTTGGTGGTATTAAAGAAGATACAGAAGAATATAATTTGAGAGACTACTTTGAAAAGTATG
>CAUYRT010028710.1:0-28705 GCA_963574885.1 Lepilemur ruficaudatus
CCCGCCTCGGCCTCCCAGAGTGCTAGCATTATGGGCGTGAGCCACTGCGCCCGGCCAATACTGATTTTTTAATATAGTAAATTTTTAAATTTTCATTGAGGATATTTGAGTTCTTCTAATTTATCCTGAAATTATTTTTCATTAAAAAAATACAATTCCAGATGTTGAGTATATAGACATTTGTCATATTCTCTGTATTTAAGATATTTTAAATGTTTTCTCCCCTAACCCCCCCAAAAAAGAATTTATGTCTGCTTTCAATAGATTTAGGTTCTATAAAGTACAATCATTATAATTCTTTACGCAGTTCAAGAAATATCTTCATCAGTTATATATAATTACTTAAATGAAAACATATCTTTCTCTGGCATTATTGCTCATTTAATTTTTCATTTCAGAGGCCTTGTACCTTTGCACAATGCATGTTCTTATGGACATTATGAAGTTGCAGAACTTCTTGTTAAGCATGGAGCAGTAGTCAATGTAGCTGATTTATGGAAATTTACACCTTTACATGAAGCTGCAGCAAAAGGAAAATATGAAATTTGCAAACTTCTGCTCCAGGTATGTTTTAGTACTTACTGTGGGCAGTGTGAATTACACAGAATCTGTTTATGAATTTTTTTAATAAGTACATTATAAAAAAGTAGTAAGACAGTAAAAAACAAAGTCATCTAATTCTGTACCTAGATTTTAAAATAAATGTCATAAATACTATTTTATATTTTAATCCTCAAGTATGTTTACCACACCTAGACTTATTTTTGTGTGTAGTCAACCATCATCATATGATAGTTCTTTGATTATCTTTAATTTAATTTCCTTTTTAGTACTTTAACTTCAAAATATTGATAAATTATGTAGCTTATAAGCCAGATTTATTTACCATTGATAAAATACTTTATTTCACTGTTTGAAAAGTAAAAATCAGTATAACATGAAAGTTAATTTTTTTCAAAATTAGACTTTGTTTTCAAGCAATTTTAGGTTCACAGAAAAATTGAGAGGAAGGTACAGAGATTTCCCATATACCTTCTGCCCCCACACACGTGTAGCCTCTCCCCTTAGCAACATCCCCTACCAGAATCTCATACATTTGTTAACATTGATGACTCTGCATGAAAGTTAATTGTTAATGAAATACTACTTTATTTTGAATATAGTTTATAATTTCGACTATATTAATGCATTTAAAAACCTATTAATGTTTATCTGCTTCTGTTCTCTTTTTATTTTACTTTTCTGTGTATAAATTAAACATTAATAACAATGATGTTAATCTTTAAGGTAGACTCGGTATAAAATGATTTTCTTTAGTATAGTTACATTGACTATTTTCTCATTGACCAAAGGTCGCACTTAAGCCAGTTCCTCCTCCCTTTCTGTTTTTTACATATCTAGCATGGTGCAGACCCTACAAAGAAAAACAGGGATGGAAATACTCCTTTGGATCTTGTTAAAGATGGAGATACAGATATCCAAGATCTACTTAGGGGAGATGCAGCTTTGCTAGATGCCGCCAAGAAGGGCTGTTTAGCCAGAGTAAAGAAGTTGTCTTCGCCTGATAATGTAAATTGCCGTGATACCCAAGGTCGACATTCTACACCTTTACATTTAGCAGGTAAGGGAGTGAAGTTTCACAGATTGAGACTGGTGACATCTAAGATTCATTTTACCTGAGTAAAATATTTCCTGTAACTAAACTTGAAAAATTCAAATCAGTTATCTTCTAATGCCACCGTTATATTCTGTAACATATTTGCACAGATCAACTGTACTTCAAGCTGTTAGCTAAGTTCTACTTCACTTTAGTACTAGTATGTTACATTCAGTAAGAACAATTGAAACAGTCTCTGCCAGTCACCATGTGCTTTGTGATCATTATTCTAAATCACCATTTTGTTTGTATCATCTTGGGTTGTGTGAGTTTTGAAAAATATGCTGGTTTGAGCCAGCCTTCCTCATGGGAAGCTGAAGTTTTCTGTTCTTCTTATGATAGCTGCTAAGCACAAGCAGGAAAAAAATCTTAAAAGACTTATAAAAGTTACATAAACCTCTTGCCAGTTATGTGTTGTTTTAGTTTGTGAGGGCTGCCTTAACAAAATAGTAAAGACCAGGTAGCTTAAACATTTGTTTTCTCACAGTTCTGGAGGCTAGAAGTTGAAGCTCAAGGTGTCAGCAAGGCTGGTTTCTCCTGAGTCCTTTCTCCTTGGCTTGCAGATGGCTGCTTTCTCGCTGTGTCCTCAGAGGGGACATGATATCTATATATGTCCTAGTCATCTTTTTTTATAAGGACACCGGTCACATTAGATATAAGTTCCTCTACCAGACTTTCAGAGATGTGTACCCCTACATTCTCTAGCAAAGAGCATGTTCTTGTGGCCTTCCGGATAATCGAGAGCTCTGAGACCGACTCTCATGTGGTGCTTCCTGCTCTGCAGCCAGTTGTGTACGTAACTTGACTCTTAAATGATTGAGTATCTTTGACTTACAGCCCTTGAGACCATGTACCTGATTTCAGGAAGCTGTATGTAACAACCATGAAGGCACAGACTTTGTTTGGAGTTTTACAAGGAAAGATACAAGCAAATAAATCAATATAATTTTGGGAGTTTCTAAAATCAGTGGATATCATCAAAAGCTTATAGCTTGAGGCCAGTGGGAAATTTTTAGCAGAAGATCAATTTTTTTTATTTATTTATTTTTGTTTCAGCATATTATGGGGGTACAAATGTTAAGGTTATGTATATTGCCCTTGCCCTCCTCCCCCCCTCAAGTCAGAGCTTCAAGCATGACCATCCCTCATACGGTGAACATTGCATTCATTATGTATGTGTATACCCATCCCCTCCTCCCAGAAGAAAAATTTTTAATAGATTCCAATGAAAAATTTTGTATTTATATAAAATATCTTTATTTTTCTTAATAATATCTATGCTTGATAAATATATAGAAATATATGTGACTTTTTTAATATTAACAAGTAAAAGTAATTTTTATTCTTTTCTAAATTAGCCGGTTATAATAATTTAGAAGTTGCGGAGTATTTATTACAACACGGAGCTGATGTGAATGCCCAGGACAAAGGAGGACTTATTCCTTTGCATAATGCAGCATCTTACGGCGTAAGTTCTTCTGTCTTACCTTTAAAAGTCTGTGGAATTTTCAAAGTGTAAGTCCGTACTGCAGTTCAAATGAAACATTTAGTTTGACTTTCTCATTTTATAGGGAAGTAAATATGAAAGTTAAAGGAGTTAAATAACTTCTGAGTTTCAGTTCTGAATCTGTTATCATAAGCTTGCTCTGTAACATACAGTGTGTTGTCATTTGTCTTATCTTCCTTAGCACCTGTCTCTTATTTTCAGGAGATACTGGTGATTTTGTTTATTTGTTGGTATCCAGAAAACCCATTGGGTTTCATAGGAACCTGTAGAGATTGAGAAGCATTTTTCCTAACTTATAACAACCCTGAATCTCACGTTTAGAATTGACCATCTTCCATGGTATAGTTTGAGTAATTGAGGAAGACTACTACTTTGTAAATTGATGCTCAACAGTTATAACATTTGAGTAAATTAGAAATCATTAAAGTTATATTAGTTTAGTTTCCTACTATGTAGAATTCTTAAATATTTTCTAGATAGTTTCTCTTTTTTTTTTTTTTTTGAGACAGAGTCCTGCTCTGTTGCCCAGACTAAAGAGCTGTGGCCTCAGCCTCCTGAGTAGCTAGGCACCATGCCCAGCTAATTTTTTCTATTTTTAGTAGAGATAGGATCTCACTGTTGCTCAGGCTGATCTCATACTCCTGAGCTCAAGCAATCTATTGCCCAGGCTAGAGTGCCATGGCCTCAGCCTCCCAGAGTGCTAGGATGCAGGCGTGAGCCAGCATGCCTGGCCTAGATAGTTTCTTAAGTTATTGAAATGTCTACTATAATTTTTAATCAGCTACCCATAAATTATGATGTTGGGGAGAAAGGTTTTCTTTTCATTTCCAGGTTAAGTTTGAAAATATGGAAGTAGATACCTAGCTAATTTCTTCTTAAGAACTAAAGTGTAATAAAATACTATTTCAGACTATAACAGGAGTATTTTCTTTTACAGCATGTAGATGTAGCAGCTTTACTAATAAAGTATAATGCATGTGTCAATGCCACGGACAAATGGGCTTTCACACCTTTGCACGAAGCAGCCCAAAAGGGACGAACACAGCTTTGTGCTTTATTGTTGGCCCACGGAGCTGATCCTACTCTTAAAAATCAGGAAGGACAAACACCTTTAGATTTAGTTTCAGTAAGTGATGGGCTCTTTGCAAAATCTCATTGCTTTCCTGACTTTTTAAAATTCACTTGATACCGTATAAAATGTCTTTATAGTGAATGTGGCAAAATCTGGTTTGTAGCCCTATCTTAAATTTAGGACTTCTTTGGTATTAAAATATAATAAGTAAATAGTAGAATTATCAGTCTCTTCTCAGCCTTTTGGCTAAGATCACATGTAGAATCATCAATAAGTTCTTATATGCCGATTACTTTGGAAATAGGAAAAAGAAGTACATGGTACAACTGTTTACATTAGTTGGGAGACTAAACAGGCCCAGACCCTCAACAATTGCTGTTACAGTGCGTATACAGTGCAAGATAGTACAGATCACAGGTCTGGCGAACTTCCCCAACTGGGAACGTTGCCCTCAGGGTGCAACCACAAAGCCTGCTACTAGTAGAGATTTCCTTCCCTCCCATACTGCCTCATCCCAAAGTTCTTGTTGCTTATCCTACGAAACTGTTCCTAACACAAGCCTGTTAACTTCACAGTTTTCTGTGGAGATCTTGTTTTTTCCTTTGCCCCTCACCAGAGCTCATGGAAGAACCTTTATCGTAGCTTCTACCTCTGCTTTGGCCACTGTGATATGGATTCCTCTCTTGCCTCTACCACTGAGAACACTGATCAAAGCAGTGAAAAGAAAGGAAGAAGAAATTCTTTTCAAGATAAGAAAGAAAGAGAATCTCTTCTACCGACTGCTTTCTACTGAGGGGGATTCCCTTGTTCCAAGTTAAAATGAGAGGCTGATTGAGTTCAGCTACATTGGAGTTTATATAGATTTTTCTCAGCAGGCTGACAACCCAACCATATTTGCAACATTTCTTCAGAGAAATATCTTTCCAGTTCCATACTACCTTTGAAGTGAACTTTTGGAATTCCTCTACCCATTTGTTAATCCAGCAGATATAATTAAGTAACAATGAAGCAGAATACTCTAGAGAGCATGCACGGGCTGTGGGTCAAACAGACCTGGCCCAGAATTCTAGCTCTACCTCTTACACTTGTACAATCTTAAAAGTTGCCTAACCTTTAAGACTTATTTATCTCATCTATAAATAGGGATAAGATATATCTGGTTAATATGAGAATTAAATGAGGTAATATACTTAAAGTCCTTGACATGGTATCAGATACATTAAAAGCACCCAATAAAAGGTACTATTATTATAAACAAATATTATATACAGACTGTGAGTGCCATGGGAATGCACAGACTAGGGGGAAGAGAAAAGTAAGGATTAGGATAGGCAGTATAAATGACTGTGAAAACAAGTACTGACTTGACTTCTTGCTGAACATTAATTATTTAGTGTCTTTTTTTTTTTGGAACACAGAACTAGAGTTTACAATACTTAGTGTCTTATTGAGCATTGTGAAAGAATGGTATATGTCACTAATTAGACAAATTAATGTACAAGTAAATTTGGGGGCTTTTTCCATTCTAGTGGATTTGATTAAAATTACGATCTCTGCTACCCTACCACCAGAAAAGACTTTTAATTTTGAGGAACAAAAATATTGCTGAATATTTTCCAAAAAATACAAAATTTTGCTTGCATAAGTTCCATGTAGGTTGAACTACTTCTTTCAGAGTAATCTCAATAAAATCAAAAGCTCTTAGCTTTTTAAGTTCATATTTCTGTAGTTCATTTCAGTGCCTTTCAGTCATGATACTAGATTTAGGCTTTTGATCATGCTCTGCCACATTTAACAGTTCTGATTATGTGTGTGTTTTGGAAGAGATGTTCCCAGTTATGTTTTATATTTATTTAATAACAGTTTAGCTGGATACAGGTTGAGTATCTCTTATTTGAAATGCTTGGGAACAGAAGTATCTCAGCTTTCAGATTTTTTTCAGATTTTGAAATATTTGCATTATACTTGCTGTTGAGCATCCCTATTCCAAAAATCTGAAATCCAAAATGCTCCAGTGAGCATTTCCTTTGAGTGTCTTGTCATCACTCAAAACGTTTAGGATTTTGGAGCATTGTAGGTGTCAGAATTTCAGGTTTGAGGTGCTCAACCTATATCAACCTGTTTTCTTTTTACAATAAGGTAATCCATTTCTTATACAATAATGATTCTGGTGCAAATTTGCTGGGTTTTTTTTCATATTTTAAAATACATTCTATTAGGTGTAATAGAATTTTAAATTTGCTTATGGCAGATTTTTGTCTCTGTCTTATATGTACCCTAGGCCGATGATGTCAGTGCTCTCTTGACAGCAGCCATGCCCCCTTCTGCTCTGCCTTCATGTTATAAACCTCAAGTGCTCAATGGTGTGAGAAACCCAGGAGCCACGGCAGATGCTCTCTCTTCAGGTCCATCCAGCCCATCAAGCCTTTCTGCAGCCAGCAGTCTTGACAACTTATCTGGGAGTTTTTCAGAACTGTCACCAGTAGTTAGTTCAAGTGGAACAGAGAGTGCTTCCAGTTTGGAGAAAAAGGAAGGTGAGACATGCAAAAATAAATTTGTATCTGGTATTGTAGCCCCGTATTTGTTATTTGGGATGCTAAAAAGTCATTTTTAACCTGAAATATAACTATTAGTATCAAATTAAATAACCTGAAAGTTTTAGCCTTTTATTGTTTTCTTCATTCCAAGTTGAGAGTTAATGAATCTTGTTCTGCTGACCTACTCTTTAGATGTAAACCTTTTACTTGTCAAAATTTGTCTCTATGCAACAGCATGGAACTTGTTTTCATAAACTTTTGTGAAGTAGCTTATATCCTGAAAGATAGGAAGACTGATTTTAAAGATGCAGTTAAATATAAAGTTCAAAGTAAAAAATGGTTCTTTTAACCTTAGAATGCTCCATTGGTTAACTTTTTTCTAATATTGACATTTTATAGCTTTCTCTGTGTAAATTTTTGTGTAGAGACAGTCTCACTCTTGCCCAGGCTAAAGTGCAGTGGCATGATTATAGCTCAGTATAACCTCGAACTCCAGGGCTCGAGTGATCCTCCTGCCTCAGCCTCCCAAGTAGCTAAGACTATAGGTGCACACCACCACAACTGGCTAAATTTTTTTTTTTTTTTTTTTGGTAGAGATGGGCGTCTCACTATGTTTCCCAGGCTGGTCTTGGGCTCCTGGCCTCAAGCGATCTTCCTGTCTTGGCCTAATGAAGTGCTGGCATTATAGGCATGAGCCCACCATGCCCAACCTCTCTAATTTTTAAGATTATGTTCAGTATTATATCCCAAGTGGCTATTAATATTTTTCTTCGTCTTTCTTCACATATAGCAACATCATAAAGCTTTATTGTTACAGTATTGAAATACATTATTCTAATGTGAAATTTTGTTCTGGACATTTTTTTCCCAGTTCCAGGAGTAGATTTTAGCATAACTCAATTTGTAAGGAATCTTGGACTTGAGCATCTAATGGATATATTTGAGAGAGAACAGGTGAGTGGATAAATTGTATTGCTTGGTTTAATGTTTTATGGAAACTCAAAATTTGGGACATACTTGAAATGACCTGAACCATGTAAGCTATTGAGGGAGAGTGTTTTTTAAGAGACTAGAAATCAGTCACTTGTACTTTGGATTAATCTTGGAATTTCCAATTAGCACATAATTGATTCTCATGTAGTAATAGTAATAGCTTTCATGAATTGGAAAGTTTAGCTTATTCAGTCCCTGAGCTCTACTTATTCAGTTCTGTTGTGTCAATCACGACCTGCTCTTAAGCCTGACACTTTGCTAGCTACTATAGGAAAGTAAACGGCTATGCCAACCATGTATCTAGGCAATCTTTAAAGTACTTTGTCAGAATACACTGCTGATTTTTTATTGTTGTTTAGAAAAATATTGTTACTGTGTATTTACACCCTAAGGAACTTTCTTTCCATCTAGTTACAGAACTAGAATAAGAACTTAGGAAGAGTTAAGTTTTGGCATAGATTTTAGAAATTCAGAGAAGGAAAAGATGACTGTGAGCTGGACTATTCAGGGAAAGCTTCATGGAATGTGTATAAATAAAATAGGATTTCAAAACATGGCTTCAATTGAATAAAGTGGGACTAATAGAGTATTAGAGGTAAAAGGGTTACTTTGGTTTTTTGTTTTTGTTTTGTTTTTTTTATGGCAACAGGGCTCACTTTGTTACCCAGGCTAGAATGCGGTAGCCTGATCATAGCTCACTGTAACTGCAGACTCCTGGGTTGAAGTGATCTCCTGCCTCAGCGTCCCAAGTACCTAGGACTACAGGCACATGCCACCCAACTAATTTTTTACTTTTCGTAGAGATGGGGGTCTTACCATGTTGCCCAGGTTGGTCTTAAACTCCTAGCCTCAAGTGATCCTCAGCCTCCTGAAGCACTGGGATTACAGGCGTTAACCGCCATGTCTGGCCTTAAAGGGGTTACTTTGAACAGTGATGGAGAAGTACCACTTAGCATATTCCAGATGCTGGAGGATCCACTGAAAGGCTGTGTAGAAACAGGGTTAGTGGATGTAGAGTGATTGTAGGAAAGTATTATGGAAAAGGTAAAATAACGTACTTGAATGTGGTTCATTTGAAAGTGCATTTTTGTTTTGCACTTTAGTTCTGCTCAGGTTTTAGTGCTAAATGAAAATAATTATATTTTTAGTAGTTCATGACTCAGCTTTCTGTTTCATTCGAACTTTTCATTTTCAGTTTAACAACTGGCATGTTTTCATTTCTAAGCAGTTTTAAATAGTTGAAGTAAATGTATAAACCTAATACATTATGAGAAACCAATATATGAATGTCCACCAAATGAGTAAGCAATCTAAATAGTTTCGTCCTCTTTTGTAAGATCACTTTGGATGTATTAGTTGAGATGGGGCACAAGGAACTGAAGGAGATTGGAATCAATGCCTATGGACATAGACACAAACTAATTAAAGGAGTTGAGAGACTTATCTCTGGACAACAAGGTATTTTATTTTAATAATTGCTGTCATCAGTTTAACAGTTTCCATAAAGGTAGACCTCAGTGTGCTAAATGATAATTTAAAAATATGTGTGAATCTATTTAATAAGAAAGAGCACTATTTGGGATTTGGGAAACCTGGGGTCAAGTCTTAGCTCTGCTACTGTCAAATTTACTAAGCAGCTGCTGTTACCTGTGTGAACCTAAGTAAAATTTCTGGACCATTCAGAAATTTAGGGATTGTTTTAGCTCTTAAAAATTAAGAAGTTGGATGATATTATTTCTGAAGTTATTCTAGGTCTAAAATTTTAAGATACTGAATGGTCTGAAACTTGAGTATCTCATTTCTTATGGTAATATAATGGATAATAACTAGGTGTTCAGGTTAGCCCCTAAAATAATGTAGTAAATCTCTTATACAGCTAAAATTCTAAGCACCTGGAATGAAAGTACTAGAAAACAATAATGTTGCAACTGAAGGAAATTAAATAAAACAAAGTTGAATGATATTTTATTTCTCCCTGATATTGATGCTTAAGAAAAATGCAGATTGTGTTCATTCAACAGATGTTAATTAATAGTTCCTGTGTACCAGATCTGGATATAAAAAGGTGAATTGTGTCAGAACCACATTTTTAACTTTATTGTTAAACTGAGGAAATGATTTACCCTGTGGTCAAAATTAACCTGTAACTCCTGGCAATCACAACTGGGTTTGGAGAAAAACCTCCACAGCAAAAATGAAGGGATTTTCAGGGAAGAATGTATGTTAGCTGGTATGAACTAGGGTGAAATGTTTAAAATGCGAGACAGTCTTACCTATTTCTAATACAGACAAAATTTTATAAGGTAAAGAGGAGGGAAAACCCATGGCCTCCTGGAATATTAGTTTACAATATAATTAGCCTTAAAGATGAAGAGAAAATAGAACCCTCAGTTGTGGACCACCATTGTGACTCTGCTGAAATAATACTAATCTGATGTGATAGCAATTACAGTGGAGTATCAGGATAACAAGAGTATTTTGAGAAAGAGGCAGAGTAAAAAAGGAAAGCAGGCAGTGTTTGTACATTAAATGCATCATAGTGATTAGGACTGTGCTGAAAGGCTGAATGGCAGAAATAGATACACTGCCTCCAGGCGGCAGAGGTACCTCCATGCCACCTCTGATCCTGTAGTCACTGTTACATCCAACTGTTGTTGGTTAAGATGATTCATTCCTACATGGAGGAGAAACATGGACATGAGACCAGTGGGCCATGTCTGAGTTAGCAATTTAGAGTCACTGTCATACATAAAATTACCACCTTCCTTATCTTCATTTGAAGACAGGATTCTGTACTTATGCCTGATTTGCAAAGTAGAACCAGTGGCTTCCTGGAATGATCTTCCAACAGTCTATCATCTTGCTGACTTAATAGCCTTACCTATTATTCAGTGCATCAAGTCGATAGATTACTAGTACTGTACTGATCTTTCAATGTTGATAAACATCTTCCTGGGTAGGTTGTAGATGCCTTAGTCAAGCATTCATCACAGTCTGTATTCCATAAAATATTCTCCACATGCTCTCTGTAATTCCTTACAAACATTGTGATTTAGCCATTTCTGTTAAAGTCTTTATCAGAGTCCAGCATGTTGGTGATAGTCCTGTACTTCAGACCACGGCCCATAACTAGAATAGCGCTCTTGATCTCCAGAGGCAAAATTCCATGCATTGACCCAGCAGGAAAGGGTTTGACCTCCTATCTAGGAAGACAACAGTTTTGAAGATGATATTATAGAGGTTAAAGGAGAAAGTTCTGTTACAAATATGCCCAAAGAAATTAGAAAATTCTGTCTAAAATTCCATTTAAAAAGCTTTTGTGAGAGTAAAGATGCAAAAATATACATGGTTATCTTGATCGTTGACGTTTGGGAAAACATGACAAATTCGTTGCTGCAGTAAAAAAACCTGTTATGGGTTATAGTAGGCATTCAATGGGTAGACTTTATGGACTTCTCATTCTAGGGTGATTTTAAATTACCTGAGACTGTACAAGTTTCTATCATAATTCTTTCTCATATTTACAAAAAATAAAGGGATTAAATGTTGAGAGGGCTGCATAGTTAGTTAAAGTAAAGGAAGTAATTTGAAGAAGAATATGTATTATAGGCTCATTAAGAATAGGAAATAAAGAAGAGAAAGATTTTCTGAAATACTCCCACAAAACCTTATAACTTGTCAGGACAAAAATTAATAGTCTGAATACAATGGTGGGAGTCCTGGTTTTGACTAGAACAGAAAAAGGACATCAGTGGGGAAAATTGGTGAAAAAATGAAGTCTGTAATTTGGTTAATAAGTTTTGATAAATGTGCTGTGGTTATATAAAATGGTAATATAATATTAGAGGGAGTTGGGTAAAGGGTATCCAAGAACTTTCTATACTTTCAACCATCCTATAAATCTAAATTATTCCAATATAAAAAGTTTTTAAAAATTCATAGCATTAGGTAAATTGGATGGTTATTTTCAGTTGATGTTAATTGTTTTATTGATAGATTTTTGTAACTTCAAATTTAATTTCATAGGTCTTAACCCATATTTAACTTTGAACACCTCTGGTAGTGGAACAATTCTCATAGATCTGTCTCCTGATGATAAGGAGTTTCAGTCTGTGGAAGAAGAGGTATGTTCATGTACTTAAATAAAAATGGAAAAGATAGATCGACTGTATGATGTATTGTTGGTTCAGTGCTAAATTTCTTCGAGGTTTCCAGATCTATTTGAACATGTATGGTTTTTAAATTGTCTCTCTTTACCCCCTGGAAAACTTTGGAAGTAAGCATTTAAGATTTAAGGTACACTTCCTCAATAAACCTTAATTCCAGTTACTTGGTTCAGCACTGCAGTTAATAGTAACACAGGATTCTATTGGAGAAGAGATTGCTGTCATTGGAAAGAAAATGCTTATGTTCCCTCCTTTCGTGAAGGTGATTGCATAGCTTAGTATTTCACACAGGACTCAGAACATGTGGATCCATTTATCTAGAAAAATTTCTTCCAACTTCTTTCTAAAGTTGGATCCACTGAAATCCTTGTGTAGTGACCTCCTTAACTTTGATGAACATATACACTATGTGTGTGAACGTGTACCCTATATGTGTGCGTTGAGCACAGCAATACAAAGTTGAGTGAAACTTAATTCTAAAACTCAAGAAACTCCAACTCTCAATGAAATACAAATTATGCTTTATTAGGCCAAAATCAGTAAAAAACAAATAAGTCAATTGTTTTGTATTTTAGTATGTCAAGTGGTTAGCCTCATATGTTTAGCTTACCTTGCATCCTCTTGTTTCTTTCTCTTTTAGTTTGCATTATATAATTTTCACCTATAAATATTGTTTCAGGTTGACTAACAGCTATCTCTAGAAAATAATACTCATATCCTTTGAACAACAAAAATGTTAAAACTCGTTCTGTATTCTCAAAAACAGAATCATATGAGTCAAGAACCATTTTCCCAAAATCAGAAAAGACATAAAAGCTAATGGACGTATGTTTCAAATTATTTTTCCACCAGATGCAAAGTACAGTTCGAGAGCACAGAGATGGAGGTCATGCAGGTGGAATTTTCAACAGATACAATATTCTCAAGGTAATAAATTAGTGAAAATAAAGTTTCCTGAGACCATAGTTTTCAAAGCCGGAAGCCATAAGTAACTTTCATAAGACATAATGATCTGTCCAGCCCAGTGAGTCCTTGACATGACATCAGGGACTATTTTGGGGAAGAATTTGTCCTTGAAAGGTTAAGAGTCTCAAAATTGCTATGCTATTTTTAATAGCCAACAATAATTCACCCCTTGTTAAACATATTCAAGTTCAGGGCTTATCTTTTATCTTGGACTAATGATAAATCCTGTAGATTCAAAACTTTAAATATATAAAATATTATGAAGGTACTGTATTGTAACAAAGCTGTTTTGTGTGTGTGTGTGTGTGGCTTATGAAAGGGTTCCATTTTTATAGTGAGGCCATGGGTTTTTTTTGTTTTTTTTTTCTAACTGACTACTCCAGACACAGTGTTTGGGAGTCCCCAGACATATCACCTTTTTATAAACTTTAATGTACTCCCTCTTCATCTTTTCCAAAAAGCAGTGTTTTAAAAATGTCTTGAGTCATTCTGTGATAGTCCTGTCTTCTTAGTGATTTCAGTTACTCTTCTCAAGACCTTTTCCAACTTCGGTATGCTTTTCATAAGCTATGGCAATCAAAACTGTACACCATACTTGAGATACATAATCATTTTGTATTAACTACATTGACACAGTATATTCTTAATAATTATAAAATAAGACTTAAAATGTGGCATTTGTCTATTTTTTCCTATTTTCATAAATTCAACCAAGTCGTCTTATAAATTTTATACTCAGAGCAACAGTATCAAATCTTTCATCTGTATTATATTACTGTTTCTCTTAATATACTATTATAATAGTTAATAAGACAAGTATGCCTATTACAAGCAAATTTCAGTCAAATCCACTTTGTCTGTAAACGTTAACAAAATGTATAGAGTTTGTTAAGGGTGAGGGCAAGAGAGACAATATGTGTTTGATTTCTAAAGCAGTAGGATTTGAGAAAGATATGCTGTTTCCTTCCTCTATAAAGGTATTTTAATGCAATATTTAATGAAATTTGTGCCAATTGTAGTCCTTGATTATGTCTGTGGCAATATTTTGAGTTATTTGAGCCAAGCTAAAATCTCCAGCTTCCAGGTGTGTTCTAGGGACCAGCAGGGGGCTGTAGCACCTTTAAACATAGCTAAAAAACAGCGCTAGGAGTGTGAATTTTGACTGTAGAAATACTCCTAATAAGATCAGCATTGATCTTTAAATCTCCAGGCAAAAATTTTAGGAATTAGAGGGTAGAAGGAGTAATGGGGTGAGGGTAAAGAATGTTTATTGTACATTCTAACATTTTAAATTTTTTTAATTATTAAATATTATATTTTAATATTTTTAATTAAAAACAAGTTAAGATGTTACTTTGAGCCAGATGAAATGGTGGGGAAAAAGATACTGTTCTCTTTCTAATTCTTATATACAGAACTCAGCATGTCTGATTTAGAAGTGTCTTAGTAAAAATTTTAAATTAATGAGAATAGAAGCAGTTTAATCAATTAAAAGTATTCTTAATCTTCACATAGGGCTGTATGTAGCCTTTTTTCCTCCTTTGAAGTTTTTTTATTTCCAAAATGTAGCTGTACTTCCAACTTCATGGTTGGGACAAAGTATTTTTAGTTGGCTAAAATAATACATTTTACTTCTCAGAAAAAAGTTTTGCCTCCTTTCTGGCTAAATGTGTGGCTCATCTTTTGGTTAAGATGAAGAAGTAGGAAGGTAATTATTAAGACCTAGAGATTTGGTTTTTCTGGTTTATTTTTTATAGATTCAGAAGGTTTGTAACAAGAAACTGTGGGAAAGATACACTCACCGGAGAAAAGAAGTTTCTGAAGAAAACCACAACCATGCAAATGAAAGAATGCTATTTCATGGTAAGATTTGTCTCCCCCAACTCTACCACTATGCTCCTCCGCATTAGGATAGGGGGATAGGGTTTTTTTTTTTTTGAGCCCCGGTCTCGCTATGTCTCCTGGGCTAGAGTGCCGTGGCGTCAGCTCACAGCAACTTCAAACTCGTGGACTCAAGCAATCCTTCTGCCTCAGCCTCCCAAGTAGCTGGGACTACAGGCATGTGCCACCATATCCAGCTAATTTTTTTTTCTATATATTTTTAGTTGTCCAATTAATTTCTTTCTATTTTTAGTAGAGACAGGGTCTCAGCTCTTGCTCAGGCTGGTTTTGAACTCCTGACCTTAAGCGATGCACCTGCCTCAGCCTCCCAGAGTGCTAGGATTACAGGCGTGAGCCACTGCGCCGGCCTCAGAGTTTTGTTTTTTAGGTCAGGTATGAAATAATGAATCTGGTTTGTTTTGTTTTGTTTTGTTTTGTTTTTTTGAGCCCTGGTCTCGCTTTGTCACCTGGGCTAGAGTGCAGTGGCATCAGCCTAGCTCACAGCAACCTCAAGTTCCTAGGCTCAAGCAGTCCTCCTGCTTCAGCCTCCTGAATAGCTGGGACTACAGGCATATGCCACCACTAATTTTTTTATTTTTTGTGGAGTTGGCATCTCGCTCTTGCTCAGGCTATGAATCTGTATATTCTTCATGTCATTTTTTAAAAAATAAACCTAATATGGCTGGGCGCGGTGGCTCACGCCTGTAATCCTAGCATTCTGGGAGGCCGAGGTGGGCGGATTGCTCAAAGTCAGGAGTTTGAAACCAGCCTGAGCAAGAGCAAGACCCCATCTCTACTAAAAATACAAAAGAAATTAATTGGCCAACTAAAAATATATAGAAAAAATTAGCCGGGCATGGTGGCACATGCCTATAGTCCCAGCTACTCGGGAGGCTGAGTCAGAAGGATCGCTTGAACCCAGGAGTTTGAGGTTGCTGTGAGCTAGCTAGGCTGATGCCATGGCCCTCTGGCCCAGGCAACAGAGTGAGACTCTTGTCTCAAAAAAAACCCCTAATATTTCTATAAATTTTACATTTATATTCACATTCAACTTCTTTTTGATTTGTATATTTTGTAATGGATGGTTGATAAATAAAATGACCGTAATGGAAAAAATATAGAAATGAGAATGTTGGCTATCTCTTTTCCTTTTTTCTTTGTATAGTAGATTTTGCTGATTATGATCACTCTATAAGAAATCATATTACTTTTAACTAGTTGATTGAATTAAAATTAAATAAAGACCTGAGGATTACCCCAGAAGAACATATACATCCTATTCTGATTTTGATTCTGAGTGTCAAAACCACATTTAACTTAAATGTTCACAGAGCCATTATTATTGAACCTGTGGAGGTTTCTGATAACTCTTGTTTAATTGCAAGCACCATTACTTAATCCTTCTTGAAATTTCTTGTTTTTGTGTCACGAGCTGGCAGGTGTTGATTTCAAGTTTTAGCAAAGTTAAATACAGATACTCATGTAGTATTTATCAGGCCTTCAAGCACATTATCCATAGTAGCTCCAGTTTGTTCCTTCATTGTCCTTGATTGCAGAAAACTTTTAGAGACCTGTAAAGTTCTATAAAACAGAGTATTTAAATTTCACAGTTCCCTGGAAGAATGGCCATAACAGAATGGATTCATATGCAGTATCTAAATGGTACCTCTCATTCCAAACCTCCAAAAAATCATCATGATAATCTCTTGGCACAGAGCATAATATATACATGTATATATGTATTAACTTGATGGGTATAATGAGTGATTTTTCTAATTTATAATATAAATGGTTTGGGTTTTTCCAAGTTAATTCAAAAATCATCCTGTTCATCTGCATTTCTGTAAAGTGGAGTTCAGTATGTCTTCCTGTCCTTTTGTGAACAAGGACACTGATCTTGATGAATCAGTTAGCTGTGTTATTTTGGCTTTTTCCATCCCACACTCTGACCCCACTTCCTGGCCTGATTCCCATACTCAGTAACTCCTCTTTGGCTAAGCACTCCCTTGCAAGGAAGGAGGAAAAAGAAAATGTGCAGGGAATGAGGGGAAAGTACCATATTTGCATATGGAATCTTGTATAGCAGGTGATGGAAGAGAAGAGGAAGGATAGAAGAGAAAAGGTATAAGGAGGAGAATAAGAATGTGAAAGTCTACTTGGGCCACTTTTGATGTCTAAAGAAAGTATACAGGCATGGGCATTATTGTAAGGCCTAATTGCATTCAGCTTCTCTATCTGAAGTGAATTAAGAGATGCATGATTCTGGATTTATACGGTTGGCACCTGGAATTTGATAAGTCTGCTATTTCAAGTCTGTTTTTCTAGTTCAATGTATGTCCTTATTTTGATCACCGTATTAAAAATGTTAATTGACATTAACAGTTCTTTATTCTGAAATAACTGGCTGACAGTTAACTTCGTACCCTTTTTGTTTTGGCTTTATTGTGGTGGTGCTGTGTGTTTAAGAATTCAACTTCTAAGAGGCTTTCGTTTTTGCTTTTTCTTCTAAGATAAATTTTAAATTGTTGTTACCCATCTAAATGTATTTCAGGGTCTCCCTTTGTGAATGCAATTATCCACAAAGGCTTTGATGAAAGGCATGCATACATAGGTGGCATGTTTGGAGCTGGGATTTATTTTGCTGAAAACTCTTCCAAAAGCAATCAGTATGTATATGGAATTGGAGGAGGTACTGGGTGTCCAGTTCACAAAGACAGATCTTGTTACATTTGCCACAGGTAAGAGATCACTTGTTCTCATTTTTGATAAGAATCAAACTAGTTACATATTTGAGAAATTTTGAGGGCTAGACATTATGTTGGACAACTTTAAGAATGCAAGTTAGGCATGTTCTAGGTTGTTTTTGGCCCTCTCACCAATTATAATAATAGATAATATTTTAATATTAGCTAATATTTAGCTAATAATTATTAAATGGTTAAATCATGATTCTAAGCATTTAACCTATATAACTCATTTAATCATTAGAATACCTGGTAAGGATACTGACTAGAAAATAACGTTGTACATGAAAGAGACTTTATTGTAGCCCTGGAATATTATAGGATTCTTTAAAAATCTAGTATTCAAATGCTAGAATGGCATTATTTACCAAGTGTAAACATTTTATGGTGATGCCTAAGGAAGTCTCTCTTCCACTGTGACACGATACTAATCCTCAGTTTGTAGTATTACTACTATTGGAAGAGTTATAATTAAAACACTTTATAATAAATATCCCTTTAGAAAGCAAATAATTACTTTGCATCTTTTTTTCCCCCACTTTTAATTACCTGTTCTAACTCACTAGTTAAAATCATTCAAGTAACTTGGTCCTAATTTATAAATTCCTCATAGGCAAAAAAGTTTCTTCTGCCATTTGAAAAATCAAGTAAGATTAATTACTGAGATATATTCCACAGTGCACTGCTTATAAAGATCTAGAGCAATAACTATCAAACATTAGCATGCATCAGAATCACCTAGAGAGTATGTTTAAAACAGATTCCTAGGCCCTACTTCCTGAATTGCTAATTTAGTAGGTCTGGGATGGGGCTCTAGAACTGGAAGTTCTACAAAGTTCCCAGGTGTGGTGCTATGCTTTTGATCACTGATGTAGAAGAACCCCTAGAGCAGTACTTTGCATCTTGGCAGCACGTTGGAATCACCTGGAGAGCTTTAAAAACTAATGACTGTGTCCCACCCTCAGATTCTCATTTAATTTGTTTGGGGATGGTCTGGGTATTACGATTTTTTAAAGCTTCCCAGCTGATTTCAAAACACTGCCAAGCTGAAGAACTGCAGTCTTGGAGAGTAACAAGGTCTGTTTTTGTGTTCGTTTTGTTCTTGTTGTTTCTCCCCTGAATTTAGACTCTCATAGGTGTTACACAGGAGGTTCTCCTGGGTATGACCTCCAACCCACTTCTATTTTAGATCATAAATTGAACTGGTTAGGAGGCTTATAATTTCCCAAGATGATATAATTGAACACTTGCTGTTTTTACTTGTCATATATAGTCTGAAGGCTAAACAGTTATTATTATTAGTAATAAGTGATGTTCTAACCTCTCACTTTGGAAAATAGAACTATCAACTGGTCCACCAAAATCTCCAATTCTCTTATAGAAAGAAAAGAAAAAGAACAATGATGAAGTAATACTAATAAAAAGTTGTTTGGAACTAAGAAAGGCCAATCACATGGCTGAGGGGCGTGGGAAAGTAAGGTACTTATAGGGAAAAGGAATGTACTTAAGGGGAGACCTAGCTGAGGAAGTAGCATTTTAGTTGAAGCCTGAAAACTGGGTGTCAGCCTGCAGAAGAGTGGTAAAATAGATAACCATTCTGATGGTGGAGAAAATTATACGGATGGAGGCTTTGAGGTAAGGAAGTTTGGCCTTTGTGAAGTAAACGAAATGAATGTGCCTGGGTCATAATAAACATAAAATGAGATTGCAGAAATTGGGGCCATTGTGAGGAATTTGGATTTTCTTATAAGTACAGTGAGCAGCCTCTAAAAAGTTCTAAGCAGAAAAATGACGTGATCTGATTTATGTTTGTTTTGTTAAATCACTGGTTGCTTAGATGGAAAATGGTTTGGACAGGATTTAGAGTAGAAACAGGAAGACTGGTTAAAAGGCCATTGTTATGGTCCAGGTGAAGATTTAGGTGATTTGGACTTAATGGCAGAGGTAGAATTAAGACAAGGCAATGGATTTCAAGTATGTTTTGAAGGTGGAATCAACTGGACTTACGTCCAACTTTGGAAGCCACATCATAGAAGGCCCTTAAACCTTCTCTTTCCTACTTGGCCAATGATTTGTGTTTTTGCTGATGTAACAAAATGGTAGGTTATTACATTTTTCAGGTTTTATAGTTAAAATAAGGATTAACTAAATTGACAAATTCTTTCATTAATAAGAATAGAAGACATTCTTTCAAAGTTGTAAGGGTGAAATGATAACAATCATAAGTGTTTACATATAAATGCATTTAAAGAACTATGCAGTGTACACAAATTGTCGTATTTTGTGTGTCAGATTTGTCTTCAGGGTGACCTTTTCCTTTTCCTGTTACAGACAGCTGCTCTTCTGTCGAGTAACGTTGGGAAAGTCTTTCCTGCAGTTTAGTGCAATGAAAATGGCACATTCTCCTCCAGGTCATCATTCAGTCACTGGTCGGCCCAGTGTAAATGGCCTAGCATTAGCTGAATATGTTATTTACAGAGGAGAACAGGTAATTCAGTTTTATTTGTTCATCTTCAGAAATGCTATAGAGCCATGCTTTTATTTTTACTAATCTCTTAAATTGACAAGGCATACTGCCTTAAGAAATTGATTTTTTAAAACTTTTATTTAGAAGTAATTTCATGGAGAAACTCACTGGTGTCTTAAAAAAAAAAAAAATAGAAATAATTCCAGGCTTGAAAAGTTGCAGAAATAGTAAAGAAAATTCCCTTAAGCTCTTTACCTAGATTTCTTAAATGTTAACATTGTATCATTTTCTCCCTTTCTCCTTTATCATTCTCTCCCTCCCTGTCATTCTCTCTCTCCCTCTCTCTCTCTCTCTCTCTGTGTGTGTGTGTGTGTGTGTGTGTGTGTGTGTGTGTGTGTGTACACTGTGGTCTCCAATTCCTGGGCCACAGCCCTGGGCATCACCGCCCAAGCTCCGCCTCCCCCCCAGTGGCAAAATTGTCTTCCATGAAACTGGTCCCTGGTGCCAAAACGTTGGGGGCCGCTGTGTGTACATATTTTTCTTGAACTGTTCAAGAGTAAGTAGCAGGCATGTCCCTTTACCCTTAAATACTTCAGTGTGTATTTCCTAAAAATAAGAACGTTCTCTTAAAATTATCAAAATCAGAAAATACCATTGATGTAATTATATCTAGTCTACAAGCCTTATTCAAATTTTGCCAGTTGTGTTGGATTTTTTTTTAGTTTTTATAGAACATAATTAGTTGGAATCCTGTATGTGATAGTAAACCCATAACAAAAATGTATATAATTCTCTCCAGCTCTCAGTGACACAGATGGAGTGAAAGCAGTTCTAGAGCAGTGTCCTGAACTAGGGATAGATACCAGAATCACCTCAGTTACTAAAACCAGACAAACATGTACTTAGTATTCATCCTAGATCTGCTGATTGAAAATCTAAAGGATTATGGCCAGGCGGCGATGGCTCACGCTCTGTAAACCTAGCACTCTGGGAGGCCGAGGCAGGCAGTTCGCTCAAGGTCAGGAGTTCAAAAATCTAAAAGGATTGGAGTCAAGGTGAGGGAGGGTGTTTTATGAAAATGGACCCTAGATGACTCTGATCCAAAACACTGATTTAGAACCTCCTCGCTAAAGATTAGGAATCCTATGGAAAGTATCTTGCAAGAGAATTCGTATACTAATATTTGAATTAATCTTTCTCTTCCAGGCTTATCCGGAATATTTAATTACTTACCAGATTGTGAGGCCTGAAGGTATGGTTGATGGATAAATAATTGCTTTAGAAAACTAATTCCATTGAACCTAAAATCATCAAAGCAGCTGGTGGCCTCTAAGTTTTATTCCTTTGCTGAGAAAAATCATCTTGCCCACAGGCCTGTGGCAGAAGGATTAAAAATGTGAAAGAAGTTTAACATTCTGACTTGATAAAGCTTTAATAATGTACAGTGTTTTCTAAATATTTCCTGTTTTTCAGCACTTTAACAGATGTCATTCCAGGTTAAACTGGGTTTGTCTGTACTAAATTATAAACAGTTAACTTGAACCTTTTATACGTTATGCATTGATTCTAACAGAAACTGTAATGCCCTCAACAGAACTCATTTTACTAATACAGTAATGTGTTCTTTAAAACACAGCATTTACACTGAATACAATTTCATTTGTAAAACTGTAAATAAGAGCTTTTGTACTAGCCCAATATTTATTTACATTGCTTTGTAATATAAATCTACTGTTTTAGAACTGCAGCGGTTTACAGAATTTTTTTCATATGTATTGCTCATCTGTACTTCACCTTGTGTTTTCATCATTGAGTGATCTTTGCATTTGATTTCAGAGACTATGTTGAGTTGTTAGCAGAAACTTAGTTGGGAAAGATTGATTTATCACATTTAATTTGCTGGTGGAAGCCTTTATTCATCATTAGAAATCTTTCTCATTTAAGAATTTATTTTATGAATACTCTGGGGATTTAATTTGTGATACTTTTGTATGTATAAGACACACATTCCAAAGAGTTCTAACTATGGTAGGTCCTGGTTACTAAAGAAGCTTCTTTACTGGCTTCAAACTCAAGATTTCGAGTTGGAAAATTTTCTAATGTCATTCTGTGAGAATTTGAACAAGTGCTCCTATTTCTTAGAGGAGCTAAATCCTGCTATTGAACAATTATGTTCTTTTCACAGAATATATTAATAAATAGGAAGTTAAATTTCAGAAGTAGGAAGGGTAATCGTGGATATTTTCCCAATCTGTTCTAATTACCTTAAATCTAAAGGGGGATAAATAGTAAATGGATGGTTTTTTATCCTAAGTATTATTTTTTTCCTGTTCTTTTTTCTTGGTCTTATTGTTACATTTATAGCCAATCTATACATCATGGGTAAACTCAACCCAGAACCATAAAATAAAATGTAGGTGTCTCAGTTCTCTCCTAGCCTCGTGAATGGGCAAGTGCAGTGAAGCCGGTGCTTCCTGCTCCTGGGTTGCCTCTCCATGATGCCCAGTTGGAAATCTCTTTCCAGTTTGTGCACCATATGGTGACTAAGCCTCTGGTCAGTTTGGCAGCTGTGGAGGGAAGTGCTGTCCCATAAAATGCTATTCCTGACTATTTTCTACTATAAAGCTTTTTCCAGGAAACATGCTCAAGCATCTTGGTACAGAGACACACATGTGTTACGGATTGGCAATCTATTTGTTGATTCTAGCTCCCTCTAAAGTCAAGGAAAGATTTTTACTCGTTTAATAAGGACATTCCCCTTCACTCTCTGTACCTACCAGTTCACCTTTGTTTTGCATTTTATTCAGTGTCTAAAGTAACTGGCTCTTTGCAGTAACTTGTATATAAAGTGCTAGAAAATCATGTTTCTTGTCCTAAGAGTTAATCAGGGTAAATGCATATCTGGAGTTGTTTCTATGATGTAAATTGTGATCATTATTTAAGAGGTCAAATCCTGACATTGAAGTGCTTTTATACAGCTCTCTAATAATTGCAAATATGATCCTAAAGTCATTTCTTGAAACACAAGTGAAGTATGCCAAACTTTATATAAATTTTTCAGATTCTGTTAGCTTCCAGGTTTTATAATTAGAAGATCATGAGATAAATTAATGGGGTTTATATTTACATACTTTCTCTCTCAATGTATAGCCCATATAACTCACCCTATGAGTGAATCTGGAGTTGCTTGTCATGTAAAATCATTGTGGTCTATGAGTTTATGATACTTTTGAACTGTGTTATTTCATCTGGTCCATTACTTAATTACTGTTTTTCCATCATGATTATATTGTGGTTAATACGTTAGCATGGCAGTATTTTCAGATAGCTTTTTGTTTGTTGGGAGGTTGGGGTTTCAAGGGGGGGGGGTTCTTTGCATGAAATACCTTACTTTATAATGGTGGAATTGCTTTTTCTTTTGTCTTGTGATTTTTTTTGAAGTGAAATTTAACTTTGTGTGCAAGTAGTACTATTATACCTATCTTGAGTGTCTTTATCACATTCCATACGTTCGTTTAATTCTTAATAAACTGTTCACTTGTTTTTCTTGGTAGCATGGTAGTTACTGGAATAGTATAAATGTGTTGAATGGTCTTTGAGAAAATGGATTAAGATTACAATAAACCACAATTACAGGAAAACAAAGTAGTTCTGAGTTTAATAGTGATAAAGAATGCAGCTTAAAGTTTGAAATATGGAATATTGTGGCCATACTTACTCATATTTTATGATGAATACCGCTGTAAGATGCTTTTAACATTTCAGTCTATGCAACACAACTTCGGTAAACTTTAAAGCTCATTCCTGGGAAATCAATCTTCTTACCTTACAAAGAAGAATATATTTTTTATTTCTATGTCATATAAAAACTTTCTTAATAAGTTTCCAAATCTCAAAGTGGTATTTGTTGCTTTTAAAAGAAAATATAGTAAGGCCGGGCGCGGTGGCTCACGCCTGTAATCCTAGCACTCTGGGAGGCCGAGGCGGGTGGATAGCTCGAGGTCAGGAGTTCAAGACCAGCCTGAGCAAGAGTGAGACCCTGTCTCTACTCAAAATACACAGAAATTAATTGGACAGCTAAAAATATATGTAAAAAAAATTAGCCGGGCATGGTGGCGCATGCCTGTAGTCCCAGCTACTCGGGAGGCTGAGGCAGAAGGATCACTTGAGCCCAGGAGTTTGAGGTTGCTGTGAGCTAGGCTGATGCCACAGCACTCTACAGCCCGGGCAACAAGAGTGAGACTCTGTCTCAAAAAAAAAAAAAAGAAAGAAAGTATAGTAGTCTGTGTATATTAGATTTCAGTATGCTAAGTTTCCTGTGTGTGATAAATTCTCTGCTTCCCATAAGAGAATGATGGTGCAAATAATCCATAAGTCATTTGGCTTTGAATTATATTTCAGCAGCTTTAACTTCCTGCTTCATTTAGGATAATATTGAAGTGTTTGCTGTTTCAACTATGCATGCCAGTCTCAGTGTGTGTGATGCGATCCAGTCTGCAGATTGATGAGGCAAGAAAACATGCAAATAAATTTCCCAAAGCTCTTATGATTAGTACTCCTGACTGCGCCTTTATCTACTGTCCTGTCCTACTAGAGGACTAGAGTAATAGAGGAAGTGTTGGTACCCATTTTCCAACAGGAGAACTGTCAGATTTCTATAGAGTTAGACTATGATATGGCCTTTCACTATCTCCTGAATCTCCACACACACACACCCTTTATCCTTACAAGCTTAGGCAGGTTATGACCTAATATACTTAATTACACCCTCCTTAGAAATGTCTTGCTCTCCACATACAAGACACTGTTATTAGAAGTGTCTTCTCTACTGTATCACCGACACACAGTTGTCATCTCCATGACACCCCAAAAAGTAGTCTGCCAGTACACTGTAGAGCAGTGCTACACAAAACTGGTCTGCACGTGGGGTTGCTCTGCAGACTATTTGTTACCAGCCCACGGAGAGATGAATACAAAATGAGGGTAAACTTTGAAAAACTTTTACAGCAATTTAATGTTGCTGTAATACTTATTTCTTTTATTAAAATGTTGGCCTGCAGCAGATCAGAAATTAAGGGGAAAAACTTACAGATAATTACAAATTATTTGAAAGGTTTAAGAACAATATCTACTTTGTATACCAGTAGACTCAGCAGCTAGCATATCTGGCACATAGTAGTTCCTCAGTAAATTTTTTATTTAGAAATAGTGATTAAGTGATTGGGCTCTAGGTTCAGATATATCTGGAGTTAAGTTTTCACTCTACCTCTTAGCAACTCTGTGATCTTGAACAAATTACATAACCTCAATATCCTCTGATCACAATGGTTTAAAACTAAAAATTATAACAAAGAATAAACAAAAATTCTAAACACCTAGATACTTAAGATGTTTCCTTGGTTCAAACAGGAAGGTGAAATTGCAGAATGGTAAATGGGATAAAGAGATCACTATCAAAATATGAAACACACCCAAAGCAGTGTCCAACATATTTCAGACCTTAAATACTTAGAAGCGTGAAACAAAAGTACTCATATTAACTGACAAAGTTACTACTAGAACCAAAAAGAAGTAAACAAACCAAGGAGAGAAGGAAGAACTTAGTAAAAATAAAAGCAAAAATTAATGGGTAGAAGCAATAAATGCAAAAACCAGTTCTTTAAGAGAAACAGCTAAGATAATCAAGAAAAGATGAATCCGAAATTTATAATATTAATATAAAAATGGGGAAGCAACCATTTTAAATCTTTGAGCAAGATTTAATGAAGATACAGAGAAAATTTGAAAGTACTTTTGAAGACCACTTTGCTCAACTCCACGAAAATAAATTTGGAAACTCAAATGACATCTAGGATAATATTCTAGTAAAACAAATTACTAAACTTTTTTTTTTCCAGCTGGCACCTTGATCTTGGAACAAATTACTAAACTTAACCCCAGAAAAGAGCAAATCTAAACCAGATTCCCAAAAAGAAAGAAAGAATGCCATCAAAGAGCTATCCCCAAACAATTCCCAGACCTTGCAAGTTTCACAGGTAAATTCCGATAACCCATTAAGGAACAGATAACTCCAATGTTATTTAAACTGTTCTGAGTGCAGAAAAACAAGGAAAGTTTCCAATTTTTAAAATATAGCATAGAATTAATATCAAATTTCAACAAAGTAATACAAAAAGTGGATATTAATGCACAAATCTTCAAGATAATTGCAAGCAAAATCTAGCAGAATGTTAAAAGAGTAATACCTGTAAGAACAGAGATGAGCTGCACATGGGCATAGGAGAACTTTGGGGTGATGAAAATGTTAAAGCTGTTTTTAAACAAGTATACATAATGACCAATTGGAGTTTATACCAAAAAAGCAAGGATGGTTCCCCATTAGAAAATAATATAATTCGCGCTATCATTAGCTTACAGGGAAAAAATTAGATGATAATCTCCCTGGATTCTGAAAAGGCATTTGATAAAGGCATAAACACACACACACACATACACAGAGGAATAGGAATAGATACTTAAATATACAAAAATTAGGAATCAGTACAGACATAATATTTATACCGATGCTTCTCGACTTAGAATGGGGCTACATCCAGACAACCCATCTTAAGTCAAAAATGCATTTGATCCCTGACTTAACAATGGTTCAACTTTTGACTTTACAGTGGTGCAAAAGTGATACACATTCAGTAGTTATTATAACCCCATCATGAGGGTTCCTTGGTGTATGATGGGATTACGTCCCTATAAACCCATCAGTAAAGTGAAAAAATCCTAAGTAGAAGCATTTTAAGTTGGGACTGTCTGTACTGTGCAGCACACCTAGATAAGGAGCGTTTTGCTTTGATTCACCGTTCTTGTGAACTGGAGTTTCCTTAGTCTTGTCCCAATTAGGCGTGTGCGCTGCTGGAAAGGACAAATGTCTACCTGTTGCCTCCTTCCCCTGATGCTCTCCAAGGGGTTCTGCCGGAATGCCTGGAATGTCCACTCTTTTAGCAGTTCTGTGGGTTTAGGTGGCAATAACATGCACAGGTGTCATCTGGAGGGGCTGGTTAAACCCTCTGATAACTGTCCTAAGAAAGTGGAACTCCAAGAGGGCCAAACTGAATGGAAGAAAATCCTGACCATGAGGAGAGGAAAAAAGTGTGAGCATTGCTTGGGAGACCCAGGTTCTGGTCCTGTTTCTACCAGAACTTGAACAAGTTGTTCCACCTCTCTGGACTTCACTAACCTCTCTGAAATCCAAGAAGGTATAGCAGACTCAAATCCTTATTTCTAACAAAATCTTACGCTAAACACCAATGTGTAAAACAGGTGAAGGCTGAACAAGGTAGGAGACCTGTAGGAGCCGGATGACAGATTCCAGGAATCCAAGATTCTGTGTAAGTCAAATTCTGCAGAGCATGTATGAGAATTCATTTCATTTTTTAATCATCTTTCTTCCCTCCATATTATGGTTCATAGAGATGGCTATTCAAATAAAAACAAACCCTGGTGTGATAGTTTACCCTTGTAATCCCAGCACTTTGGGAGGCTGAGGCAGGAGGATTGCTTGAGGCCAGGAGTTTGAGACCAGCTGAGACAACATAGACTATCTGTAAAAAAAAATTGTAAATTAGCTGAGATGGTGGTGTGCACCTATAGTCCTAGATACTCAGGAGGCTGGGGCAGGAGGATCACCTTAGCCCAGGAGTTTGAGGCTACTGTGAGCTATGGTCTCACCATTGCACTCCAGCCTGAGCAGCAGAGCAAAACCCTGACTCTAAAAAAAAAACCAAATCACACACATCTTAGAAACACGTAATCTAAATGTTCTTCCAACCCTCATGGTCTGTGAATCTGTGAGAATCTCAGACTTGAGCTAAGTTGCGTTCTAACCGGATGAAAAATGAAATTTAAAAGAATAATTACAACTGAACCACACTGGAGTATGATTAGAAAATTCCCTTCAGATTGAGACAATACTACACTGATGTAGAAGTATCTTGGGAATATATTGTCAAGAGAAAAAAGGCAAAATGTCTCATATACTACTGTTTGTGTTTTTAAAAAGAAGAGAAAATAGACCCACATATATTTGATTATATATAGACTCTGGGAAATACACAGGAAGCTGATAATCTAGTTGCTGTATGACGCGGACTTGGTGGCAGGGAATGGGGTGGAAGAGAGGCTCGCTTTTCGTTCCATACCCTTTCATACCTTTTGAATGTTGTACTGTGTGATTTTAATTTCTTTGGAAGGGGGACACATAGGGGTCTCACCATGTTGCCCAGGTTGGACTTGAACTCCTGAGTTCAAGAGATCCTCCTTTCATCCTCCCGAGCAACTGGGACCACAGGTGCACACCACCTCACCTGGCTTGTGTTTCACTTTTTTAAAATTGCATTTTGTTCTCCCTTTTCACTCCCTTTGATCCTTCGACCAGCAGTTCCACTTCTGGAAATTGATTTGACAGATATACTCACACATATAAAACATGACATGACCATATAGTTACTCACCAAAGCTTTTTTTTTTTTTTTTGTAATGACAAATAGTTGAAACACTTCAAGTGTCCATCAGTAGGATACTGGGAAAACAGATTATGGCATGTCCACAAATTGGAATGCCACACATTTATAAAGAAGGCTGAGGATGTGCTCTATGTACCAGTATGGAAAGACCCACAAGATACTTTAATTGAATATAGGGAGATGCAGAACAGTGTGTATA
>CAUYRT010028711.1:0-31453 GCA_963574885.1 Lepilemur ruficaudatus
ATGTCTTTGATCACTAGAGTTTGTTGGTGTTGGATTGTTTCCACTGTGAGATTCTTAAACTTTTTCGCTTCATAATATTAAAACAACTCATGTTAGAGACCCTTTCAACATGAAAGGTTTGTAGTTAAGACATTACATATATTATATTTTTTATAATAAAAATCATCTATACAAAAGAAGTACTGGGTGTTAATTTTAATATTTTGCACAAGCTCTGTTTTCCACGATGTGTTAACATCTACAATTCCACTAACTGTTGGTGTTATTTTCTATTGAGATTCTGGAGCCCAGGGAACTATGTGTTCTTTTTGTTTATGTTTGTTCTTATTTCCTTGAAGCAAGAGACTATATGGCCTTCAGTGCAAAGACGTCAGACGAATTCTTTGTATTACACTTGGTTGCCTCTTGGCTATATAACTTCTGAGTGCAAATCATTGAACTCTTTAATGAAGTATTGTAGAGAATAAATCATAATGGATAAAAAAAAGAAAAGAAATAGAAACAGGGCCATACTCAACCCTTCCAATAATACAAGTGGAGTGGGGAGGAAGCAGGACATGAGAAGTGGAAATGCCACGAATGATGGGCATGTTTAAGGCATCCTGCAGTGTTGGGTTTGTGATGTCAAGAGACTGGGTACCAATTCCAGCTATTGAGTCAATCTCTTCCCTTCACTGGTCCCAGTTTTCCCTCTGTAAAACGGGTGACTGGATCTCTGAAAAGAGAGTCTCTTCAGCTCTTACCCCCTGTAGTGCTCTGATCCTAGTCCTACAAGTCTCTGTCCTCCCAAACCATTTGACGCAACTGCTTCCCCAACATCTTCCTTAGGAAGCTTTTTCTATTTCCTTTCAGAATAATTTTTTTCTGACTATGAATCTTGGAGGGTATGTCTCTACAAGTTCCCAAAGGAAAACACTCATGTGGGTTTTTGCCCGCTTGAGGTAAACACCACCTTAGGCCAGCTACCCCATCTATAAACTGGGCATGACACCCGATTGCAGGGATGTTGAGGAGGGTTAATTACATACAGAGTGTTTAAGGACTGAGCAGATACACAAGTGCTCTGGAAGTTTTTGGCGTAATACTATAGCATTACAATAATTCTGGCTTGCAAATTATACCCCAGCAGAGGCATCACATGGGAGAGCAGGTCTGACCCCATGGCCTGCTGAAATGAAATGGAAAAAATAAGTTGTGAAATATAACTTCTCTTCCTAAACCTTTGAAAAAGGCACAGATAACTCTTCCATGTGCAAGCCACATGTAGGGAGTAAGCTTCCAGATTCTGGAAAGGACTTTCTTGTCCCAGGTGGCCTGGCCTATTGCCAGGATCTGGTCTCCTTCCTGAGCATAGAAGAAGAAATGGGAAGGAAGGGAGCTGGAAAGGATTTGTGGTTGGATGAAAGGTGGGGCTTAGGACAAGGATGTTCTTGCCTTTCAGGTTTTCTATTGGGGCCTCCCTATAAGCAAGATAGTTAAGTGCTTATGCAGCAAAGGAGCAACTTAAAGGGTAATGTGAGAAAGTCCAGGGATACCCGAAATAAACATCTTAGCCAGGTCAAGCTCTGGGTCCCCTCCCCATCCCCTAGACTCATCGAACACACACACACACACACACACACAGACACACACACATTCTCTCTCCTTAGATTATTTCCCATGAGAGGCTAAATAAATAGATCTCAGGTAATGAAGGGGCTGGTAGTTGGTGACAGTGTATCTGTGACTATGGGGGTGGGGCAGTCACATAGGGGGCTTGGAAAATTCAGCTGGCCACAGAGGATGATAGTCCTGTTTGACTGAAGACGGAAAGGGCAAACAGCTTGATCATGAAGGAACAATTTGCAGTCAACAACTTGTATCACTGTGTGTGCCTGAGCAGACAGACCTCAGGCTTCAGAGTAAGACCCAAGCTGGAGTCCCGCTTCTGCCACTTCTGCACTGTGGCCTCAGGCGTGAGTCTGGGTGGGTTACAGAAGCAGTACCAGCCTTTGGGCTCTCCCTTTCCCAGAGGCTCAGACTGAGAGTTTGACCTCTACCTCCAACGTGGCCTGGACCATGACCTGACTGAAAGAGCACCTAGGCTTGCTGCCTTCCGTTTCTACAGGATACAGAAAAATAGATTCCCCCAAACCTATCCACAATATACAGACAGCAAATGGCGGTTGTTGATTTGGGCCATTGTTTTAATAAATCAACCTTCTTAGAGAATTTCTCAGCTCTTAGGTAGCCACACCTTACAGTTAGGCCGTATTCTGGGGCTTGCCCGGCTGAATACAAATCAGCAACAGGCCCCAGGGGCAGTTACTTTCGGTGCAGACCCCAGGAAAAGCAACCCTGAGCAAAGAGTGCTCCTCCTTCAGCTTCAGTTTCCTCATTTTTGGCTAATAATCGAGGGATGATTTGAAGTTGCGGAGACCAGTGGAAATAACATCACTATGGCGCCACCAGACTTGGGGACGGACCGGTATCCAAGCCCACCTGTGTGACCTGCCTCTGAGCCTCAGTTTCTCCATCCGTAAAATGAGGTCCTGGATTAAATGGAGTCTTGCCAGCTCCTACAACTTTAGGCATTAAACCTTCCCACAGCTGGCTCTGTCAGGTTGGCAGTGAACAAGGTTAAAGCCTCGACTTCCTCAGAGCGGAAAAGGTAAGCAAACATTCCGATCTCCCCTAGGCTTGCACCCGAACTTATGCCCGGCCTGGGCTCCATCGCCCATCCCGCCCGCATCCACCTACTAGATTGCTAATATTCTAATTAGCATAAAGATTCCTCCGAAGACCCGGCGCAGGGGGATTGAACCGGAGTCTCTGTCCCTTTAAGGAGAAGGGAGACAGTCACTCTGTCCCTAGGGCACTAGGCACTGCATTTCCTCCACACAGGCCACGATGTAGACTGGAAAGGTTCCGAGTTAATCCACTCCCGCCCAACCCCGACGGCGACGATCCTTGGGGTGCACAACGCGCGGGTCCCGGGGGACTGCGGACGGGTTTGGCCTCGGCGCGTTGCAGGCTCAGCTAGGCAACGTCTCGCCCGAGGCGGCAGCCGGCTGCAAGTGAGGCGAGGCGGAGCTGGCCACACCACGGGACCTCGGCGCCCTGGGGCACGA
Source organism: Lepilemur ruficaudatus (assembly GCA_963574885.1). NCBI lineage: Eukaryota > Metazoa > Chordata > Mammalia > Primates > Lepilemuridae > Lepilemur > Lepilemur ruficaudatus. The sequence continues at coordinate 3,111 of CAUYRT010028711.1, forward strand.
CCCTGGGGCTGGCGCCGAGGTAGCCGCAGGAAGTGGCGCGTGCAGAAGGGGAGAAGGACGCCCACCGAGGACCCGGGCGCGAGGAGGGCGGGGCTTGGGCCGAGGCCCGGCGGGCTGGCGCGCGGGGTGGGCGGGGCTGGGGTTGCGGGGGCGGGGCGCGCGCGGGCCCGAGGAGGGCGGGGCCGCGGCGCGGGGCGGGCTCTGGCGGCCTGAGTGTCACACACGCGGCGGCTCGGGAGGCGGCGGCAGCAGCGGCAGCGGCAGGCGCCGCCGGGACGGGCACTGGCGCGCGGGCGCCGGCTGCTTTAGTCCGTCGCTCGCTGGCTGTCTCGCTCGCTCGCTGTCTCTCTCGCTCGTCCGCATTCTCGCCAGCTGCGGGGCCTCACTCGCCCCAGCGCTCTCAGGAAAGGAGAAGAGGAGCGGAGGACACCGACAAGTTCCCGCAGCAGCCGCGATCCCCGCCGAGGCGGAGGCTGCGGTTCCGACGGGGCAGGCGAGTGCTCCACGGCGGGACGCACGGCTAGGGCGTCCGCGGCGAGGGGTCCTCGGACCTCCTGCTCTCCGCGGGGCCGTGGGCCAGGACCCCATGAGACGCGCCCACGAGGGGCCCGAGATCCGAAGCCCGGGCGGCGCGCAGCGGAGGCGGAGGGCGGTGCTGCAGCTGCAGGATCCGGAGAGCGGCCGACAGGAGGCGGCGGCGAGAACTTGAACTTGGCGTCGGGAGCAGGCGCCCCGGACGCCCCCCGCCGGGGCCGGGGCGCCGAGGGACCTGGGTGGCAGCTCTGCCCCCCGAATGGCCGCGGCGGCGGATCGGGATCCCGCGCCGCGGCCCTAGGCGGCCTCTCGCAATGGCCAAGTGGCTGAACAAGTACTTCAGTTTGGGCAACAGCAAGACCAAGAGCCCCCCGCAGCCGCCGCGGCCCGACTACCGCGAGCAGCGGCGCCGAGGCGAGCGGCCCTCGCAGCCCCCACAGGCCGTGCCGCAGGCCGCTTCGGCCGCCTCGGCGTCCTGCGGTCCAGCCGCCGCCTCCTGCTTCTCGGGCTCTTCGGGCTCGCTGCCCGACGACAGCAGCAGCACAAGCGACCTCATCCGCGCCTACCGCGCGCAGAAGGAGCGCGACTTCGAGGACCCCTACAACGGTCCGGGCTCGTCGCTGCGCAAACTGCGCGCCATGTGCCGCCTGGACTACTGCGGCGGCGGCGGGGAGCCGGGCGGGGGCCAGCGCGCCTTCTCCGCCTCGTCCGCGTCGGGCGCCGCCGGCTGCTGCTGTGCCTCCTCGGGCGCGGGCGCCGCTGCGTCCTCGTCCTCGTCCTCTGGCTCCCCGCACCTCTACCGCAGCAGCAGCGAGCGGCGGCCCGCCACGCCAGCCGAGGTGCGCTACATCTCCCCCAAGCATCGCCTTATCAAAGTGGAGAGCGCCGTTGGCGGCGGTGCCGGGGATCCCCAGGGGGGCGCCTGCTCAGGTGGTCGCACCTGGAGCCCTACGGCCTGCGGAGGCAAGAAATTGCTCAACAAGTGCGCGACCTCGGCCGCAGAGGAGAGCGGTGCTAGCAAGAAGGACAAGGTAAGCTGCTCCTTGGCCTTACCCCGAGTTTGGAGAGCTGCCGTGCACACGGGGAAACCGAGGCAGCGCTCTGGTTTTGGGTCCCTATATTTACTTATGCATAGGACCCTGCGGGGGTCAGGCCTCGCGTGCTCCTTCCCGATTTTCCTCCCTCCCACGCGCTTTCCCTTGGAGTTACGGGCGGTCGGCCCCCTGACACCGTCTCTTTCTCTGCTGCCTCCAAAATGTCCCCTCTCTGAGCCCACACCTCAGGGGAGAGCTCCCCGCCCATCCTTGCCCGAGGAAGACAGAACCAGCCAGCCCTTCCGGCTCCCGAGGAGTAAAGTCGGAGTTAGAGCTGTCAAGGACTTAAAAGAGTTTTTACGGTGTTTCCCCCTACCCCACCTTCCACCCTCCACACACACTCTAGATGGGGAACTGAGGTCCAAAGCTGGGGAGGGACTCGCCCGAGATTACGAAGCATTCTTGGTGGCAGATCCGGACCGGCTGTTTCTAAACGTGTGTATGTAAATCCCTGCCGGCCGCCCTGCCCGGCCCTGCTGCGCTCCACCCCCCGCGCCAGGTTTCCAAATCCGGGCTGCCTTTTGTACTGGAGCTGCTCCAGGAACCCCCCACGCGTGCTTTTCCGGTTGAAATGCGCTGCCTCCCAGAGCGCTCCACGCGGAGCCGGACAGTTCCTCCCGCCGCGCTCCGGAGGGGTCCGCCTGTCGGGCCAGGCTGGAAGGGGACCCACATCTCCTATCTTCACCTTCTTCCTTCCTGACCCCACCCTTACCCCATACCGTCTCAGGGACATGGGGGGACGTTGTTATAACCTCTTTCTAACATACCAGGTCGTCCTGATCCCTCCCCCGCCCCCCGTTTTGAAGCAGGCGAGTTAATTACAGCCAGACTCGGCCCCTTTCTCTCCCTTCACACTTGTGATGCTCTCCCTTCCCCCATAAATAGTACTTGTTCTGTGTACTTCTGGTGGAAGGCAGTGTTTTGATTAAATCTGAGGCCCAGTGGGAGAGCTAGCTCCTTCTCAGTGCCCTGAGTGGCGGCTGTTCTCCCCACCTTCTCCCAAAGGTGGGCTTTTACCCAGGCCTAGACTGGGGGAGACTGATAGTCTGAATTCCTTTTAGGAGTGGATGTCCAGACAGGAGGGAGACAGGCTCCTACCTGCCAGCTGGTGCTTGGAAAGGGATCTAATTTGTTTTCCAGGAGGGAGGGAATGTCCCTCCTTTAATTTTTCTGCCTAGCCTTCTCTCCCTGAGGTCCCTGGCATATCTCCTCCCCTGCTTGGTCTCCCTAGAGCACCATGTGCTGCTGTGACCCTCCAGTCTGTGGAGGATCCCACCTCTCCTTGGAGCCAGTTTGGGGACACACCTCAGAAGTTTGGACTCTGGGCTTCCTAAGCACCCAGGGTGCCACACCTAGGTGACAGGGAGCTGGGAGCCAGGTGGCCACCCAGGAGCTGCTTTGGGAGAGGGGTCAGATTTCCCTGGGAACCACTGGGATCATCTTGGGCTTGCAGTTGATCAGTGAGAGAAACCCCAAAGAGGCTCCCTGCAGTCTCATGTCTGCCCAAGCTTGGCTTGGTGGGGGGACTGGGAGAACCTGGAGTTCTCAGAAGGCCTGAGAAAGATTCACAGCCTGCTGTGCTGGACTCTGCATCCCTTATTACCCTGCAGCCATGCCCCAGGCAGGCAGATCTCCTTTCTCTCCCACTGCTAGTGGTTCAAAACTTTAATAAATATTCCCACCCCCTGCCCCATTACAATTAAGACTGTTTCAAACACTGAGGAATGATTTGTTTTATGGGCAGACTGTCAGGCAGAATGTAAGACTTGGCTTCATTCTGTCACCACATATTTCTTAGGTATCTTCTGTGTGCCCTACCTTGCTAGGTGCTGGTGCTGGGCCCCTCTGCAGTGAATGCTATGACAGGCCACAGTGGCGTGATGACTGCTGCGGTGAGGCCTTGTTTACAGTAGGAGGGCTCCTGGGCACCTCGGAGGCAGGGAGGAGGGGCTTTTATGTGGGGGAGGGGTGGTGGCCATGGTGACTGGAAGAGAGAGCCTGATGCTTTAGGGATCTGCAGGTGAGGTCCCTTGTGGCTGGAATTGAGAGGTTAGAGTTGGGTAGAGCCCTGGTCAGGGAGGACCTTGTAAGCTAAGCCCAGTCGGGGCCCGTGAAGGGGGTTAGCTGCTAAAAGTGTTGTGATCAGAAATGGTTTTTCAGAAAAGATCTCTCTGAACTGCTTTTCACCCATTAGGTTGTGACTTTGAGCCCTTTGATCTTTTGAGAAGTGGTTCAGATGTTCTTTCTATAAGATGAGGAAGGGGGGGAGGCAGCCAGGGAGGGTCAGCAGGACATTGTAGCGCAGTGGTCCTCAAACTTTAGTGCACCTGAAGGGCTGGTTAAAATAGATTGCTGGGACCCATCCTGCAGTGTCTGATTCAACAAGCTGGGAGTATTTACATTCATATAATTTCCCGGGTGATCTTTGGCTGCTGATCCTGGGACCACATGTTGAGAACCACTAAGGCAACAATGGCTTCTTCTTCACCCTCCTTCTGGGTCTTCTGGTCAGGGTAGCTTTGGGCTGCAGAGACTCTGGATGCCCTCACCTCTGTCCCTCGTGTGTGGCCACCTCTTGATTCTGGGCCAACAGCCCCCTACTCCACCCCCAGCCCATTAGGCAGTGAGGAGGCAGTCTGGTTTTCACATTATTTCCAGCCAGACAGCTTTTGGAAGGCCAGGAATACTTGCAGGTCCAGCCTTCCTTCTGCCCTTCACTTGTGGATCCAGGAAAACACACTTCTAACACCCCATTTAGTCTTTATCAGTTGTTAGGGAATAGGATGAGACTCTTAGGTCTGTTGGATGCCCCCGTGTTTGCTTTTAACATCAGGCATGAGTCAAGAGTTACCATGGTGTGGAGCAAGAGCTGCTAATCAACAGGCCCTTCTTCCAGTGCTGCCCCCACCATGGTTTATCTTCAGGGGCCCGTTTCCTACCTCCCTCTATCACATGCTTAGGCGTCCGTGTGTTCTCCCAGGTGAGTCCTAGGGCACACACACCTGGCCACATCCCCCAGCCCCCAATGCCAACATCCAGTGTTGTGCATTTTCCCTTTTAGAATCATTTGGAAGAGAGACTAGGCTTACTCTGCCACTTTCTCTCCTAACATAACTTAACCAGCTGTTACCAGCACTTTGCTCAGAAATGTCTTAGTGTAAGTGTGAGCAAGGAGGGGAGGGAATGAAGGATGCAGAAGACTTGTCAGTAACCTCTGGCCTGAGCCCCTGGAGGAGCTTGACACATTCATCATTTGTTGTGTTTTTGTCTCAGAGAATTTGAGGAGGTCTTTGTCTAGGAGGTGACTTTGAGCTGCATCTGGAGCTGGAAGTGGAATTTCAGTGTAGGGGAGTGGGTGACTGCAGGCTGCAGGAGTGCTTCTGTGTCAGGCTAAGTGTATGTATGAGAATGTATGTAAGTGTATGCACGTGTGTGTAAACATATTTAAAACCTCAATGTGTGATGTGTTCTTGGAAACCAACCCTTTCATGCAGCAAGCTTTGCCCGGGGAATGAGAGATGACAGCATGAGAGAGGTGGGGGCAGAGTTTGGATACAGGGGAGTCCTTGAATATTGTTGAGTCAGGGAAGGGGGGTGTACTCTGAACCATGGTGGAGGAGCATCCCAGGCTATCAATAGCTGCCGAAATCTGGGGGCAGTGAGGGTGGAGTTAGGCAAAAATGAGGTATAGTGTATAGTTCAGGTGAGAGACTGAAGGCTGAGCTCCTGGAAAAAGAAAACGAAACTGCAGTAGGTAGAAATATTATTCCTTCAGTTGCACTTTATAAAAAAATAGTGACAAAAGAGGCCAGTTACTTTGGTAGATGTCCTTTTGTGCAGCCAAACAGGTCTCATCCAATTATGTTTTCTGCTGAAGTCTTGTTTCTTTTATCATAATTAAGTAAATGTTTCCGCAACTGAGAAAGTCAAGATGCATCATGACATCAGTTTTCCCTGGTTTTAAATACATGCTAATGTGTACCAATGCTTTATATTTTGTCAGCATCCACAGAGTTGAGTTAAATAACATGTTTTCCATAGTTACAGAATAAATAATATGTCTAACTTTTTTTTTAAACATCCAGCAAACAGTTTCTGAGCTGCATGCTAGGCAGGGGAAATTCAAAGAGAAATAAGTAGTGGCCAACTTTCTAAGAAGGAAGCTTCAGTTTGCAGCTGAACACCAGCTTCTCCAGGTCTAGTTGGGGAGACAGACAAAACCAAAGAGACTGTATCACAACCTGAAGAATGCCAAAGCCAAAGTGTGTGTAGAGGTCTAGGAAGTCAAAAGAAGGCTTTCAGGAGAAGGTGACTGTTTGAGCTGAGTCTGAAAGGGTGAGTGGGTGGTTTCCAGGCAGGGAGGTGGAGGAGAGGGCTCTACATGCAGAGAGCGTAGAGCAGCTTGTGCCCAGAGAGAATGGTCGGTGGCTCAGCAGGGCAGGTGTGGCAGGTGTGGTGAGATTGCAGAGGAAGGTTGCAGCCTTCAAAGGGAAGAAAGTGTTTTGCGTGCCTTGCTGAGGAGTGGTGAGTTGTCTGTTGGTCCTTTTCACATAAAATCAGCGATGTAGGGCTTGGTTGAAGCCAGAGTATCAGTCATTCCCATTTGATTAGTAGCCACGTTTTTTTAGTTCTTAAAATGTCACGGATGAAAAAGGTAAGGGCCAAACTTGGGAGCTGTGGTTTGGGTTGGGACGCTTTCCCCTTTGCAGTCCCATCCCTTGAAAGTAGTATGAGAGAAAGGCTGCACATCAAATCCAGTTTCTCCCATGGATTCCCCAGAAGGAAAATATATTCTCCAGCCTTTGTACTGGCAATCTTAATTGGTCATTTAATCCTCACAATCACACTGGAAAGGGTGTAGGTACTGTATCAGCTGTTGCTATAGAACAAGTCACCCCATACTCAGTGATTTTAAACGAGGGGTCAGCAGACTTTTCTTCAAGGGCCAGATAGTAAATATTCTTAGGCTTATGGGCCATGCAGCGTTCATCACAACTCTTCAGCTCTGCCATGGTAGCTTGAAAGCAGCCATAGACAAAATATAAATTAATGGGGATAGCTGTGTTCCACTAAAACTTTATTTACAAAAGCAGGAGCTGGCCTGTGGGCTGTAGTTTCCAACCCCTGCTTTAAATGATAAGCTTTTATTGTAGCCATGAGCCTGCACATCTGAGTAGTTTGATCCCATCTGGGCACACTGGTGCCTCTGCAGTCAGTGTGGGTGGGTATGCAGCCCCACTGATCTTGGCTGGGCTTTCTTAAGTGTTTGGTGGGCTGGTTTAGGATGGCCTTGGGCGGCAACAATTCAGCTCTTTTCCCTGTGGTCTCTCATCCTCCAGCACATGTTCATATGATGGTGGCAGGGTTCCAAGAGCGGAGAAGCCCATGAGGTTTCTTGAGGTGCAAAACTGGCACACTGTTGATTCTGTTGCATTCCGTGGATCAAAGCAAGTCACAAGGCTGGTCAGGATTCAAGGAGAGAGAAGGAGCCACACAGTCCCATAGCAAAGGGCAGGGATACAGGCAAACCATTAATTAGGGCCTTTAACACCATCCGTCTACCTCAGGTAGTATGACCCCTATTTTACAGATAAAGAAACTGAGGTTTAGAGAGGTTAATGACTTGCCAGATGTCACATAGCTACCAAGTGATGGAGCACGGATCATACCTGTGCAGTCTTGAGTTCAAAATCTATGTGCTTTTTACTGATTTGCTCCACTGTTCTCCATGGTTAAAATGGAGGTGTGGTAGGAAGGTTTTGATAGTTATAGAAATGTGTGTTACGTATCTCCTTCTCCCCTTAACTTAATGCTCCTCTTGCATCCCGCTGCCATAATTTCCACCTTTCAGCCTGGGCTTTGGTATTCCTAGAAGCAGCTCCAGAGCTGACTTTTCTGTCTCTCTCTCCCCTGTCTGCCTCAGAGTTCCATAAATGAGATGTTAATACAGCACTTGAGTTGTTTTATAGAGAAATTCTGCACACACAGTTGGCTCATCCTAAGGGACAGCTGCACAAAATGTGAGTCTTGTAACTGTCAAGTCTTTTCATTCTAACACCAAGCGTTCCTTCCTTCCAAGGACTGGTGAGGCGGTATATGCCCTGTTTGGAGAAAAAAAACTGGTGGTACCTTGGACTTTATCAACGAGGAACTTGAGTTTCCTTAAAGGAGATTGGGTGACTGTTCCCTCTAAGCTGACAGTCTCAGAACATGACTGATCACCCAAGGACTTAACCCTTATGACTTGACCCTGTCTTCTCCCTGCCCTTAAAACATTTCTGACCCCATAAAATTGGCTTTAAAAGGCAAATGTGAAACAGGTGTGTCTTCCTCTGGTCATTCAACGAAGCCGAACTTGCCTGTGGCCAGGCTCTCCCCTGATTAGCTTAGCTTGTGCCAGGGGAGCAAAGAGGCAGTGGCCGATGGGGAGGGGATCAGTCAGGGTTGGCCCTAGAAAATAAACCAGGACTTGTGGCTTTGCAACAGAGAGCTGGGATGCTGGCTGGCTGGCTGATGGCAGCCCACCCTGCTGGCTTTCTGAGGCCGGGTGATGGTGGTGGTGGTGCATTTTCTGCAGGACAGAGGCAGCAGTGGTCTCTGACTTCAGGACTTTGGTTTGGCCTGTGTTAACTGAAAAATTGCTATATGCAGCCTGCTGTCAGGAGCTGCGTGGGTACAGGGATGAGCCTGCGGGGTAGTGCCTGCCCATAAGGAACTGATCTTCTGGTTGAGGACACAGGAGCCAAGGTTGGAACACAGATCTGTATGGCAGAATTTACTATAGACTAAATGGTGTGAGTGAGCTGTGAAAGCCAACCTGGCCCACAGGCTATTCTTGGCAGGACCTTGGTTCCATGGAGCCAAAGGAGAAGCAGGGCGAGGAGGAAGCATTTGTGTAAAGAAAGCACAATTATAATACTTGAATTAAGGGAGCTTTCCACGATAGTAATATTAGCTAATGTTTTTATTGCATGCACTCTGAGCCAGGTGCTGTTCTATATACTTCACGTGTAACTTTTACTCCTCACCATGGTCCTTTGAGGTAGGTGCTACCATTCTCATTTTTACGTATGAGAAAACAAAGGCACAGAGAGGTTAAGTAACTTGTCTGAGGTCACACAGCCAGTAAGTAGCGGAGATGAGATGTGAAGCCAGATCCAGCATCTGTGTTATAACTACTGTGTGCCATAACCACCTCAAGCTGCACGATCTCGTGCCTGAATTTTCTCCGCCTTATTTGTGGCTAGACTTACTCTTTGTAAAAAAAAAAAATCCTCTCTTTGGGCTTTGTAGGAGTGACGGATTCCAACATTTATGTAAGTGTTCTACAGCTTCCCATTCCCAGTATTCCCATTTTGCAGACGGAGAAACTAAGTTCCCAGAGGAGTGGAGTCTGCCCTGCCTCACAGCAGGTACTGGCAGAAGGCAGCCAGGCTGTCGACCTTGTGTTGAGTGCATTGCCCTTTGTGTTGGGGTGGCGTGGAGGGGTTGGCCAAAGCTAGAGTCTGCAGGAAGGGTGACAGCCTGATTGATTTCCGTTTCTTTCCGTGTTTTGATTCTGAAACTCTTTGCTGAGACCATTAAGGAGCATGGACAGAGGACCTTGCTTCCACAATGGAATTTTCCTCCTCTTCCTGTTTGGTATTTTCCAGTAATATTTCTATTAATGTTTCACTTTCAGAGGCGCTGACTTCCTGAGAGTTAGGGCTTTCTCAACCGCTGAGGCAGGAAGAACTCAATTTTCCTCTAAATCATTCAGTTCCTTTCCATTTTCTCCAAGGGGAGCTCTCCTTGGACTTCCCATTACACTGCAAAGGAAGCATCTTGGAGGTGGGTCCAGGGATGGAGAGAGAATTAGTCAGGGCCCTGGGGAATGAATGACTCAGGCCCAGTGTTTTCCAAGCAGCACTTAATAGTAACGGTCAGAACGGGGCTTCCCAAGGCTGAGGAGTGAGGGAGTGACATGACAGATGGATGGGTTTGGGGGATACAGATCCACTGAGCCTTGACTTACGGGCTGGACCCAGAGTTCTCAGCTGGGCCATGAGAGCCTGAGCCAAGTCCTTTCTCCTCATTCATTCATTTATTTATTCAATGTGTATTGTTGAGAGGCTGCTACGTGCTGGGGATTGTTCCATTTAGGCTCTGGGAATAGAGCAGTGAACAAAACAGATAAGAAACCGTGCTCTCCGGAGCGCACTCTCTCACGAGGAGTGGAGCAAATACCGTATGTCAGGGGTAGGGACTGGGGGAAGACGTAAGATAGGATGAAGAGGCCAGGTGGGCCTGAGTTTGGAGTGGGGTGGTGTTTTGTGAAGGACGTGCTGGCTCTCCAAGAGAAGGGCATTCAAGCACAGGGAAGAGCCACACTGCAGCAGCCCGAGGTGGGAGCGCGCCTGGGTGGTTCACGGACAACGTGGGGGTCTGTGACTGAGCAGAGGAGGTGGGGGAGGCTAGGGCTGAGCAGTGAGGGGCAGAGTATGTCCGGCCCTGCAGGCATCGGAAAGGCTGTGTTAACTCCGACTGAGATGGGAAGCCACACGATCTGATTCGGGCTTTAAGAGGATCACTTGGGGATTGTGCCTACTGGAGAATAGAGTGGAGGGGACCAGTGGGACCAGCGCTAGCACCGGGTGACGAGAAGAGGCCAGATTCAGGCATATCATGAAGGCAGGGCCACAGGACTTCCTGACAGATGAGATGTGAGAGAAGAAGAGCCAGTGCAACAGCAAGATTTTGGCCCCAGCAACCAGGAGGATGGGTGGCCATGAGCTGGGATGGGGAAGGCTCCGAGGGGCAGTCACAATTCAGTCGACGGGATTAATTAAGCAACTGGGTCCTAGGGACACAAAGCAGGATGCACTCTGCCCTGCAGGGCTGTGTGGTTCCCAAGATCCCACAGAAGACACAGATGGCCTCTGTCTGGTCTGGGGGAGGAAAACCACCAGGAAGAGGAGGCCACATAGGAGGTGGGTCTGGAGGAAGGATGTCTAGGACAGAGGGTATCCCATCCACAGTGACTGAGATCAGAAGGGGAGCCCTGCTGTGTGCACTCAGGTGGCCAGAGTCTGGGGCCTGCCCTGGCGTGACTTCAGGGCATAGAGGAAGGCTGCAGGGGGAGGGGCCTGCCTGCCACTGGCCTGGAATTGCCCCAGTACTCCAAATTCAAAAGAGGCCACCCGCCGTGCTGCAGGGCTGACTCGGGCACCATGGGAGGGTGGAGACAGTGCCCTGGTTCAGTCTGCTGTTTTGCTAAGCAGAGCGTTTCATGGCTGGCCACTTTAGATTGTTGCAGAGTTCTCCCTATATGGCATCCACAGGTACCTGCTACGGGGGAGGAGGAAAACAGAACTAGGAGGAATGGAACTTTGCAGGCTGTGGCTAAATTCTAAAAATGAAAATGACCAGGAAGTTCTTGAAATGAAACTTTACCGTCTTGCTGGACGTGCACTCCCAAAAAGCCAGACAGCGCTGTAATCCCTCTGGTGCATTCCAAAGCTGTGCATGTGATTTCCCGGAATGGTGCAGCCCCTACCTGCCCTGTATGGGGCCCTTGGGAGGTGGCTGTGCTCCCAGCCAGTTCCTCAGGAAGGGGGCTAGCTTGAGATATGTTTACATGTTTATCTCTGAGGTAACTTCCCCCCCCCATAACAAAATTAAGACAAATTTGGTATAGAAAATATAGATAAAACTAAAATAGAACCAACTCTAATTCTGTAATTCAAAGAAACTGTTAACATTTTATTGTTTTCCATGTAACTGTTTTTCAATGTGTATGTATCCATTTTTCCCTCCACAAAAATAAGTGATATTGTGTATATTTTTTTTTTTTTGCTTAAAGACACAGAAAGGTGTCTACATTATCTTTTTTTTTTTTTTTTTTTTTTTGAGACAGAGTCTTACTCTGTTGCCCTGAGTAGAGTGCCATGGTGTCAGCCTAGCTCACAGCAATCTCAAACTTCTGGGCTAAGCAATCCTACTGCCTCAGCCTCCCAAGTAGCTGGGACTACAGGCATGCGCCACCATGCCCGGCTAATTTTTCTGTTTTTGGTAGAGATGGGGTCTTACTCTTGCTAAGACTGGTCTTGAACTCCTGAGCTCAAGCGATCCTCCCGCCTTGGCCTCCCAGAGTGCTAGGATTACAGGTACGAGCCACAGTGCTGGCCAGTGTCTACATTATCTTAAACATTCAAGAACTGTAATTTAATGACCGCATTGTATTCTGTTTGCATATTTAGGCTTTCCCTAGTTTTTCACTAATTCAACAGTGCTATAATGAACACCTTTTAACTTAATTCTTTGCATAGGTCTGTGATTATTTCCTTGGGGTTGATTCTGAGAAGAATTGTTGGGTAAGACAGTTAAAAAGTTTGATGTGTGCTTTCAAACTGCGTTCTAGACTTTACAAGTTTATGCCTGTTTTACTCTTCTCTCATAATGCTGGGAATTCTAATGCAATTTTGTTGAATTTGCAACTTGTTGGATTCCTGGTGCATATGGGCATTGACCATTTGTGTTGCTTTTCTACAATTGCTTACTTACATCTTCTCCCATCCAAGTACTTACCAGGCCCGACCCTGCTTAGCTTCCGAGATCAGATGAGATCAGGTGCGTTGAGAGTGGTATGGCTGTAGACTGCTTACTTACATCTTCTGACTGTCCTTTTCTACTGCAGGGTTTATCTTTTTATTCATTTGTAAGAGCTCTTTGTGGATTGAGGATAGCAGCACCTTGCCTGCCATTTGGGTTACAGGCAGGATATCTTTTAAAGTTTATGACTTGTCTTTTGGTTCTGTGTCTGGTGACTGTTGTTGCTTACGATGAATTGTTTTCTGTTAAGTCAGTCTTGATTGTTGCTCATGACCTCTAGAGGATGTTGCTTGGAAAAGTCTTCCCTACTCCAGTATTTCCTTATGTTTTCTTCTAATACTTTGGTGGTTTCTTTCTTTTCACATTGCCATTTTAATCTGTTTGGAGTTTGATCTCATGATATGAGCTAGGGTTGTAATTTTATTTTTCTGAATGGCTAGTATGTTTCTGGACATCCTCTCTTCTTTGATTGCTCATGGTGTGTCTATTTCTTAAGGTGCCTTTTAGACTTAAATATTTTGACTCTGTCTCGCCCTGATTGTGTTTAGATCTCATCAGTGATTATGATAATGGTGATGAAGGCTTGTCTTTATCTAAAATGACACCTTTCTTCTGCAGATATCCACGTGCTTATTACACATTCAACTCCTGACATCTAAGGGAAGTAACCAGGTATTAGCGCTCCATCTTTGGATGCCAGACCTGTTGTGGTGGGTGGGACGTGGCTAGGAAAGCTCTGCCTTACCTCTGGTGGTGTCAGCCTCCCCCCCAGGACCGTGGGGCTGGGCTGTCTGCGTGTATTTGGGGTGCTCACTACTATAGTCTTCCCTGCCTGTGTGCCTTGAACTGCGTGAGTGTTTCAGCTTTCACAATGACTTTTGTGGAAGAGGGTGTAGCATTCAGATACTGACCATGTTCCAGCACTGGGCCGAGTCCGGCAGGATGGTTAGATGAGTCAGCCTGGGTACTCCAGCTCAGAGCCCATGAGGAGAGGGGGTATTGGAGAGTAGCTCTAAAGTGAGGCAGAGGGAGTTCAGTGCCACCCTAGACAGGCAGGTAAATGACTCTCCAGGTATAGAAGGGAGCTGGGGTGGGTGTGGCTGGTAGGAGAGTTCAAACTTGAAGGATGGGTAGGACTTGAAGGTCTGGCATGTGGGGACCATGTGATTTTGGTCGCCTACATTTTTTTAACACCCACAGAAGTACAATTCAAGTGGTAATGATTCACCAGGTTCTTCCGCTGCCCCCCAGCCTTTTCTGTCTCGCCTCAACCGAGGTGTCTTCCATCTTCAGTCAGTGAGAGAGCCTTTCCAGACTGCTCTTGCCTGTTTCTCTTTCTCTGGCCAGTGTCAGGATAATCCGTCCTGCAGTGTTTGCTGTGGGGTTTATGACATTAACAAATTGGCAGTAAGGGAACAGGTTAAGTCCAGGAGTGTTCACAGGGGATAAATCTGGAAAGAAATGCAGATTTTTGAACAGCAGTGAACATCTCTGTGGTTCTGAGAGGCCGAGGGTATCTGCCTAACTTGAGGCACTAAGTGTTACATCATGTCACTGAACCCGAGACCAGCGCCGGCAGAACATTTGAATCACCCAGAGAGCATTTTTTAAAATTTCAGTTCCCTGGGCTCCCATCCCAGATTTACTAAGCCATGATTTCTGGGGGTGAGCCAGGGTGTCAGTATTTTTCAAAGCTCCCCAGATGATTGTGATCTGCAGCCAAGGTTAAAAGCCACTGTCCTGGACCTTTGGGGTTGCAGAGAGCGGGGCTTCACACCTTCCAGCCTTCTTCCATCCATGCCGGAAAAACTTCTGGTAATAAAGAGATTTGTCACCTCTCAGGGCAGCCACCTGTGCACAGCTGGGGTTGAAGGTATTTTTCTGATGTTCACTCCAATTTGTTGAGTACCTAGTGTTCACAGGAGCTGTTGGCTGAACTCTTTTTCTTTGTAGATTCTACTACTGTCTTGGTTTGACTCTTTGAGGCCAAGTAGAACCAGTCTAACCTTACTCCTCTCACATGATGACCCTCAGTTGTGTGATTGTATCTTCAAAGGCAGAGAGAAGCTACAGGCCAGAATGTTGCCCTGCAGAGCTGGATTCCCAGCCAGGACAACAACTGCTAAGGGCAGGGACCCTTTACTATCACAAGTGTGGGGGCCTTAATGGAACCCAAGTCCAGGAGCTTCCTGTGGGCAGGAAGTGACCGGCGGGGGCGGGTTCCGAGCGGGTGGGCTAAGGTTGGCACTGAGGAGTTAGCTGTGCAGGCAGATGACTAGACAGGGAGCAAGGTCGGATTCCCTGGTGGATTTGGGGAGTCTCAGCAAAGGAGTAGCTGAGCAGTCAGGAGTAGATTCCAGAGGAGCAGGCAGGATCTTGCCATTTCAGGACCTTGGCTCCGAGTAGGTAGCAAGTGGAGCAGAGGTTGCCTGGCTGAGGGTGGAGAGGTGGCATGGTGTCAGGAGGCAGGCATTCTTTGTCCTGGATTTTTGCCCCTTGTGGGGGCAAGCAAGGCCACATGCCACAGGTGCCCAGAGCTGGTGATGCAAACACAGCAGAACCAGTGGTGTTCCGCTGTGGTGGCATAACAGAAGCACTGGCTTTAGGGTCAGAAGTCTGGAGCTCGAATCCTAGCCCTGGTGCTTAGAAGCTTAGTCACTTGAGACAAGTGATTAACTTCTCTACACCTGAAATGCCCCATCTGTTATGTGGGTATAACAATAAACAGTACTAGATGGTGTCTCCTGACAACTTGCTCTGTGTGCCTTGCGCCACATGCAACACTTTGCACGTTTGATCCTCACGGTGGGTCTTGCAGGTGGTGCTATGAAAGTCTCCAGTTTACAAATGGCAAAGCATGTTGGAGACGAGATGTTCAGGGGAAGTACATTGGGTCATTGTGAGGGTTAAATAAAATCATTTGTTTAAATGGCTGAGCACAATGCCTGGCTTGTGGGAAGAGCTTCATGAATGGTTTTATATTATTTTGACCACAGTCTGTCCTAGGCCTCAGTCCAGCTTGAAGATCTGGGCTTTTGATAGCCACAGTAAAGCCAATGGGGTTACCCTTTCTGGGCCAATGATGTCATCCTCAAAAAGTGACCCTCTCCTTACCTTGATGGGTCAGTTTGTGGTTGTTGCACAGTTCTGTGCAGCTGGAGAGGAGAAGTAAAAGGTCTATGTGGGATGACCACCCTGTTCTAGTAGATTTCTGTGTATTAGCTCGCTGATCCCCACAGCTCTCCTTGGGAGGCAGGTTCTATTCAGAGTCCCATTTTACAGATGGAGAAGCTGAGGCAAACAGGTTTGTACCTTGTCATAGTTGACACAGCAAGTAGTAGGCAGAGCTGGAGCTGGGGGTCTGGCCAGCAGTCAGTCTGGCTCCTGTGTCTGCCCTTACTGTGCCACACAGATGCAGAGGACAGTGATGGTCAGCTTTGTGTCACCTGGTGGTCCCAGAAGCAGGAGGCCAGAGCCATTTAGAAACTATAGCTCTCTACTGTTGAAAAGTGTGCAGTTTGGGCCAGATTCTCTCCACGTGCATTCTCAGGATAATGTTGTCAAAGGGGCATCAGGGCGGACTTCATGGAAGAGATGGCGTGGGAACTGGGCCTTCGTGGATAGGGAGGATTTGGATATTTACAGATGGGTGGATATGAGGAGGACATCCTGGGAGGGGTCCCTGCGAATGGTCCCTAGTAGCTGAAGGAGATGGTAGAATGGAGAAGGCCTCAGAGCTGGGCAACAGAGTTTGGTCTTTATTCTGTGAGTAATGAAAGGTGCAAGGGAGTGACGGGCTCTGATCAGTGCTTTAGGAGAACGTGTAATGTCTGCCACTTAAGAGGATGGGTTAGAGAGGGTGGGCTGGGGAGGCCTCAGCTAAGCCTGGAGGCGGGGACCCCAGTTAGGGGGACATCAAGTGCTTTGGGCAGAGGAAGCAGGGACCTGACCCCAGTCTGCATCCTTAAGCCGTGAAATACTGCAACTGACCGCTTGAGCAGCTCTCAGATGACACTGGCCAGTTGAGGGAGATTGACCAAGGGCTTGTCAAGAGAATGGATTTTTCTAGGCGGTTGTCAATAGCTGAGATGCCTTCGGTGGGAGTTTGTAAGTTACTCAGTCCACCAGAGCATTTGTCTGCATTCTGTCAGAGCCAGACGGAACATGCGCCAGGGTCACGGAGTCTGGGCTGGGAATGGCAATGCGTCAGCGCCTCGAGGTCCTGCTGGCTGGAGAGTGGGGCTGAGCAGGCCCTGTGTAAGTCAGATGGCTCGCTTCTGCAGGAATACGCAGCGGGAATGGGCACGGCCGCCGAACAGCTCATGGTGAGGGAAGACATGGGGCACTAAGGAGACGGGACAGTGGGCCATGTGTGTTTTGGGGGTTGACAGCCAGTCCCCTGACCTTGAGATGGAGGCTCTGCTCTCCTGTCTCCTGGCAACATTTCAGGAGTTAGAGGCATTCTGGGATGTGCGGACAAATGATGGCAGCTAGAGGGAATCTGTGGTAAAACTACCGACCGGTGTCACAGTTGCAGTCTTTAGCAGAAGGGAGTGCAAAAGGGGAGAGGGAGAACCAGGGCCCTGAGCCAGTGCAAACACTGGCCTTTGGAGGACGTCCTCCCAGGGGAGGAGCTCTTTGAGAGATGGTAAGTGCTCCGCATCCTTCGGGTCCCCAGAAGGAAAGAAACATTAGCCTTGATGAAGATGTTTGCTGGGCTCAATCGAAGAGCCCCCTGAGGATCCCTGGCCAATTCCTTCAGCATTCACTGCTCAATCAGGGGGCCACTCTGGCCAGCAGAGCTCGGTCTACAAGTCCAGAAGAAATGCTTTGTGACGATAGTGTTGCTGTCAGCTAGCTCTTGTTCCCTGGGCTTCTGCGGAGCTCTGGATCTGTCTGAAAGCCATCTGTGGTGTAACTGTGAAGTGTCGAGGTGGTGGGAGTCAGTGTCATCACTTCCTAGTCACCCACAAGACAGCTGAGAACACTGTCACAGCCTGGATTACACCCCCAGGCCTGGGCCCTGAAGACTCTCACAGTGCAGGCACCAAACCCAGGCGTGCCCTGGGGTCTTGCCTGCCTCTTCCTTGTTCTGCCACCTTGAATTTCATGTGCACGCTTGATCCAGATGCTTGATCACCTGCAGACGAAGGTAGAAAGGGGCCTAGTGTTGCCTGGTTTCTTCATCCAGGCAAACTGTTTTTGAGGAATCCTTAAAGAGCATTAGACACGAAGCCTCCAGTGGAAGCAGAGGTGGTGACAGCTCACAGAGGGATGCTGATTGCGCAGTTTGGTAGTACGAAGTTGTAGTCAGTGAACGGGATGAAGGCACATTCTTTTGTACTGTTTCTCTCTTTCTCTCTCTCTCACTCTCACTTTCTCTTTCTCAGTTAGAAATGCCTCTCTTTTTTTGAACCTGCCTAGCCCTTTTGGGAGCAGTTATCCCAGAAAATATCTTCTTACCCCTTTACTTTAGATGGTTTCGCCTGTTTTTCTACGAACTAGCAAACACTTAAAAGTATTGGATTCCTTAAAGTTCAGCAGCTTGTAGTTCCCTATGTACTCAAATATTTCTTACACTCTAAGTAAATTTCAGTTGTGTGCATTCATTCATTTGGAGAGCCGTTTTATACTTGGGCATTTCTGATGGCCACCTTAATAGTTACAGGGAAGGGACTTTAGATTTATAAAGTGTACAGAAACAAAACATACAGTTTGCTCGTCTGTGCTTGTGATTTCCCGGACTTTCCTTTAACAATCCAAAACAGGGAAATCAGAGGGCTTTCCTTGTGGGAGGAGGCCTGGCTTCCTTAGAAGATCTGTATATTTGAATTTCAAAGGCTTGCTTACAGTCTAAAAATCTGAGATAAATGGGTTAGATTGTCATTGTTAAATCTGTTCCTTAGACTTAACTGGGCATGACATTTTCTGCTCTTTAGTTATTTAGTGGTAAAGGGACTCTTCCCTGTTGCTGAGTAAATGACCCCTTGAGCCCTTTTGCTGAAGGACTGGGACATTTCCCTGCCTTGGTTCTCTGGTTGGATGGTCCAGACTTTGACTGGCATTGGCAGGTGGACCCAAAATGGCAGGGTGCGACTTGGAGATTGGAGCAAGCTGTGTGTGTTACAGATTGTCAGGTGCTCGATTTTAAAGTGCCCCCCATGGTACCTGCTCTGTCCTGGCCTGGGGGCCTGTGAGGGAGGCAGTGTGGGGCCATGGAGGAGTTCTGCTCAGGGTTAGTCTGGGTTCAAGGTGAGGGTCCGTGCCCTTGGCAAGTCCCTGGATCTCTGTGAGCCTGCTTTCCCATGTTTCAAATAAGGCTGTCCATCCATATCCTGAAGTTGGCCGAGAAGGCAGCTGTCGAAGGACTTAATAAATCCAAGTTGCCCTAAAAATGTTGTAGACTCAGTTTCAAGTGAGAAAGAATAACCAAAAACGAGGAACGACACGGAGAAGCTTAGAAGTTGCTACTCTGGGATCTGGCGGTTCCCTCCTGGGAGTTTATCCTAAGGAGACAGTGAAGAGAGTCCCAATGATTTAGTTAGTTACCAGTCACCTAAAGCATTTGGAAAAACAAAAAGCTGGGAAAGTACCTAAATGTCCAGCCATGGGGACTGGCTAATGCGTGGCCTATGTATAGTGAGAGGGAACATAGCCAACCAAAGCGGAGCTAGTGACTCCACTGCAGAATCGTCAAGAGGGAAAAGGCCCATGTGTAAATTCTTTTAAAAAGCAGGATATAAAAAACTATGAATATGTGTATTCATTTCTACCTCCCTCATTCCTAGCTACATGTGTGTAGAAAAAAGGCTGGAAGGAAATAGACCAAAATGCGAACAGTGGTTATCCCCAGAAGGTTGGAATATTTTGCTGTTTTTTTATAAACAAATGTGAATTATTCATTTGCCAATATAAAATTTTTTTTCAAAAAAAGTGGTACTGCAGAAGCATAACGTGGTGGGCATGAGAAGGTAAGGTGAGGAAGTGCAGGCTCTCTACCTCCCAGCTGAGTGTTTTTGCTGGGGCCATCTGAGTGAGTTGTTGAACTTCAAAGCCAGGCTGTGAGAGTGTCTCATTGTGTTGGAATGCTGGCGATGAGGATCACAGGAAGTGGTGACAAGCCCTTTGTTATATAAGCTCACCAGGCTTGCTCTTCGGTGCCAGCGCTGGCCCTTGGTGCTCGCTCAGGACGTTATCTGTCTGTGTCCGAGGCCACACCCTTAGCTTGGGTAAGGACCTGTACAGGAACTGCTCAGGCAGGCACAGGAAGCTGCAACTCACACCTTTTCTAGGTTAACACCCATGAGCACACTGGGCTGTTCCATGAAAGGAGAAAGGCCAGCGTGGAGGGATTTACTGGCTTTACTCCTGAGCTGCGAAGATGTGGGGATTTCCCCCTTCACCCCTTTGGAAGAAATCTAGACTGGCTGCTTCCAACCTGCTTTTTGATCTGCTTCTGTTTCTCAGTTCCTGTTTGTCCTGCATTTACAACTGTGGGACTGCAGAAGGCATTAGCTAAGAGCGGTGGAAATATTGCCGCTCCAGAGGCAGATTGCAGTTTTCCCTTCTGTTAACTTCCCCGTAGGAGGCAGGCTGGACCAGGCCTTGCACATGACAGGTGCCCAGTGAAGCCTTGCAGCTTCCAAGAGTTTCCTGTGCCGAAGGGGGCGTGTGCATATACACACTTGTGGGTAAGAAGACCGGACTGTTGCAGCTAGAAAATAGCTCAGCCTTGTGCCTGAGATTATTAGCTGCTTTATATTGAGGATGCACTGTATGCTGTACTCTGCTGGGTGCCTTAGATGCAGCTCATCGTAATTCTCGCGGGAACTCTACGAGGAAGGTGGTCTCCATTTTTCACAGAAGTAAACAGACTGGAGAGGTCAGGGAACGAGCCCAGGGCCTGCCACACTTCTCTGTTTTTATTGACATTCCTGTGTTATCCGGATACCAGGGACTGGGCTCCTTGAGAACTTGAACTCATTTTTTATTTACCACCCCCCACCCCCGACAGCTGGCACAGAACCTGGAACACTGTAGCCACTCTGGATGAGTTGACGCTTGATTGAGGTTCCTTGGCTAGATGACTTTGGGCAAGTCCCCTCCCCTCTCTGAGCCACAGTGTCTGCATTTGTAAAATGCCCAGTGTTCTTCCTTTTTAAGCAGGCCCTGTCTTTTCCAGAAGCTTCCCAGGACAGTCCCTAACAGCTGTCCTCAACCAACCAACACACCAACCATCCTCAGGTTCCTGTGGAATGTGGTTTGTCTTGTAGGAACTAAGTCACAAGCCACAAGAGACAGGGTTTTTTACTGTTAGACTGAGGCCCAAACATCAGATCACTGTTGTCCCCAATTAATGAGACACAAGAAACAAAGTTGCTCAACTTTACGATGAAACCACATTTCTCAGTGCGATTTTGATTTTAATTCTTCCAACGTTGAGGGCACTGGTCCTGCCCCTGGCAAGCTTACAGGTTTCATTCCTTGGTGATCACCCACCTTCTCACCTGAATTGGTTGAGAAAAGCCTTGTGCAGTTTCCAGAAATTAAAGCTACTCCAGAGGATGGAAGATTGACCACCCCAAGATGTTCAAAGAAATGTGGGGCCCTGCTCAGAGAAGCAAGACCCAGAGGGGTATTGAGCAAGTATGTTGCCCACAAGATGCCTTTGTTCTTGTTTGCATGTGTTAAGGTTCTCATGTGTCTAACACAAGGGAGACACATGTATTAGCATTTGTGTCTAACGCAAATTTCTGTAAAGGGCCAAATAGTAAGTATTTTAGGCTTTGCAGCAACATGCTTTCTGTTGCCGCAATTCACTTTTGCCCTTGTAGCGCGAAAGGGCCATAGACAGTACATAGGCGAACAGGTGTGGCTGCGTTCCAATAATGCTTTATTTACATAAGTAAAGCTTTGCCCATCCCTGGTGGAAAACACTGCCACCTCTCTCCATAATCATGGCCCATGTTGACTTGGTCTCTCTGTTTTATATATACCCCTTTTGACCTCCTGATTGTATGAAGAACCCCACCCCACCTCCTCCTCTTGGTTTCTTGCAGGCTGTCTCTGGTCTAGACACACTAGAAGATCTTTGAAAAGGAGTCCACATTCTCATGACAAAAAGCATATGTCTTTTTAAAATGCACCATTTTTTTTCCTGCAACTGTGTTGTCCTGTGTAGGATCTCGTGTATAGTCTGTAATAAAGAGGTAGTAAAAAAAAAAATTGCTTACTGTTATGGCTTTTTCAAATGCTATCAGAAAAAAAAAAGCCCTAAAACTGATGTCCCATATTGCTTGAAAACCCTTCTGATCCATTCTTCATCTTCTTTCTTCAAAAGTGACTTTGGATGTGTCATTACTTAAACATTCCCCATGGTTTCTGTCACATCCAGACTCACCTTGACATTCCACTGACCCTTACCTCTTGGAAGGGCTTCTCATTACTCCGTGCCTTCCATGCCAGCCACCTGGGAACCGCTAGCCTTTCGCCAGGATGCAGGGCTCACCTACATGCCTCCATGTCTTCACATGTGTGTATCATACCTTTATCCTCCTTGTTCTCCCAAGTCTAACTCGGCTGTCCTACCGTTCCAGATGCTTCCTACCCTCATGCCCTCCCCTTTTGCATGTATATATGTCCATGCTTCTGTAGCAGGTCACACCATGTCATGGCTGCTGTGTCTGTTGTCCCTGCTGGGCTCCTGTAAGGCTGCAGTGGGAGCCTCACACCTCATACAGGGCCTGACCCCCAGAGTGGACCCAGGAATGCTTGTCAGATGAGTGACATCAGAGAGGTTGGTGGGGGCCCGATGTGCTCTGCAACCCTGATAATCCCCAAATTTCCAGTAACTCCAACACAGAAAACCCAAACCGCAGTGCCCTTCAGAGCAGCTGAGGCCCTCTTACATCATAGGCATCTAGCAGCCTCTGATAGGCCGAGTGGCCTGTGCTCCGTGCCTTTCTGGTGTGGTGGTGGGTGTTCGGGAAGAGCAGCCTTTTCTGTCAGTGGCAGGTGGGAGTGACCATAGTAACAGTTACCAAGTATTGAGTGCCCCTCTGTGCGAAGCTTTAAGCTGGGACTTTTGTGTGATCTGCCGGTGAGACTTAGGGGTCCTTCAGCTCCTTTAGCACTGTGCCCAGCACAGGGTGGATGCTCAGTAACTATTTTATGGATGAATAAATAGGATTTTTCTGGAAAGATTTGTTGTGGCCAGTTTGAAGGGCTGCAAACACCATACTAAGGAGTTAATTGAGCCTTCCCCATCGGCAGTGGGACTCGAGGACAGGTTTGTGCAGGGAGGGACGTCTGCGCAACATGTGTCGTGCTCACCCCATTATTTGCCCTTTCCGGTGTGACTGAGATGCCAGATAATGAGGTGTTGGGCTGCACAAAGCGCTTCCTTGTGCCGGAGAGAGGCAGGGCCGGCCTTGCAGCCAGTTGGCCACCAGCCTCCTCCCTGTAATTTATGTGCAGTGGCGGGTTGGAGTGGGCTGCCAGGCAGAGCCAGGGCTTGCCTGCCTCTCTAGGTCACTGCCTCGGCTTGCTGGCTCCAGCACGGGGGCTGTGGCCCTGACACAAGGCCTGCCCCTCACCCACCGAGCTTTCTCTGTGGCTAATGCGTTCTGGGAGGATTAAAGGTGGCCAGCCCAGCTCTTCTGTGACTTGCTGATGCAGTTAATGGTTTCTATGGCAGGGAAGCAGGGAGAGCCACTGACCCTTGATTCCCCCCACCCCCACTCCAGCTCTGTGTCCCCAGGCTCAGTCATGTTGGCCTTCTCCCATCTGAAGACAGTTGGCTCCACGGCCATGCCCCAGAGATCACCTTTTCAGTAAGGATGCAACTCACTGCTTTCACATGGGGAAATGCACAGTCAAGATGGCAGTCCCTAGAATCTCAGTATGTGGTGGAGCAGTTACCCTGTTCAAAGCGGAGTGTTTTTGAGTTTCAGTTCCCTGGTCATTTACTAGGTGAGCCTCCTGGCGTGGGAGGCTACAGCAGACACAGGGCCTTCCACTGCAAGGCAGGGCAGGGGATTGCAGGGATGTCAGATGGATGGATTCTGGGTGGGGAATCTGGGAAGGCTCCTGGGAGGAGGTGAGAGTGGGTTCTGGCTTGGCCTGAAAAGTGGCTATGGGAAGAATGAAATGACCTCCAGGCAGAGGGCACAGTTTGGCCAAAAGTCATGGAAGTTGGCAAAGGCAGTTTGGGTCTGGGGGCAAAGGGGTCTGGGAGGCTGGAGCTCAGGGTGAGAACAGGTGAGGCGGTGGGCAGTCTGGCAGAGGGGGGCAGTTTAAGTGGCTCCCAAGGCCTAGCCAGAGACTTAGCTGTGCTAATGGATATGAGGGGCTCCTACATAGGCCTCTGTCCCTTTAGGGACCTCGGGAAAACTCCAGCCTGGCACATGGCTGGCATTTGGCGGGTATGGTGGGAATTAATAGGAATTCATCTTCTAGGTTGGGTCAGGTTGCCCCAGGAAAGCCCACGCTTGGCCAGGCTGCAATTGGGCCCCTGCTGTTCTGGCTGCAGCGGCTGCTTTCTTGGCCCAGCCTTCCAAGAGCCTGTCACAAGTGATTTCCGAGTGAAGCCAACAGATGAGCAAGATGGAAATGCTCCTCCCTTGGAGGCAGATCTCTTCTTAAACTCGCAGCTGAAGGTGGAGGCAGGGAAGCACGGACCCCTTCACCGGCACTCCACAGTTTGCCCTGAGCCCTCACATCAGTGTTGTCTCAGCTGCCCCAGGAGGCAGAGACAAGGGGGATTTCCCCTTGCCGTTTGAGGGATGGAGATGTGAATTGTAGGATGTCACCCCAAAGTCAGGGAGCCCCTGAGCAGGGCTGGGGTCTCCCTATTCCCAGCCCAGCATGTCACTCAAGACACTGCCCCTCAGTAATTAAAGGGTGTATGTGCAGTTTGGAGGTGAGGGTAGCAATTAAGTCACAAGATGATGGGTGACTTCTGGATTTACTAACACGTATTCTGCTCCTACTGTATGCCAGGCATGGTGCTAAGCTCTTCTTTGCCTCATTGCAACAGCCCTCGTGGGTGGGTACTCTCGTTTCCCTAGTGAGGAGACCAGGGCACAGAGGATTTGAGTAGCAGACTAGGTGACCCCGCATGGGACAGACGTGGCATGTGATCCCGGCAGTCCCACCCTGGAGCCTGCTCTGGGAAGCCAGACGTCCGCACGTTTCCCTCGTCTGCCCTGGCGCTCCTAGCGTGCTATATAATTAGAACAGACTGCAGCTCCAGCTAATGACTTCCTCATGAGATTAATATTCAGAAACTCAGGAGAAAATTGAAGAATAAGAAAGGAAATAGGTAGAGAATGAGGTTGTTTCCACTAAGGCCCAAAGCACTATTTAAAAACTACGTTTGAAAGCCGACTTTGACTGGCTAGGTTTTGGCAATGGGAAGGCTCCCCCATAAGTAACTCTTTCTCCTCTGCTTGTGCGCTCTATGTTCAGTCCCAGCCCCAGCCACCACCTCTTTCTGGAGGGCAGCTGACATAACGTCCCTCCTGTAAAAGCACAGTTCTGAACTGGTCACTCGACTTCTCAAGACCTCCCGGGGCTTCCCACTGCCTTTTGGAATGACACTGAGTTGCTTTAACCTGGCATGCAAGCCCTCACCCTGCCCCCAACAAGGGAGTCTCTGTCTCCTTTCCCTGCTACGCCAGAAAACATCCTTCCCTGAACTCACTGGATGTTTACACCTCTGCACCCTGCCTGTGCCCGATGGTGAAGCGGGCGTGCCTTTCCTCCTGCCACCCCAGCCAGCCTAGCAAATGCTGACACAGGTTCCTTCCCGCCCCCCGGCCCGTGGGTCATGCCTCTGCGCCTTGCTGGGACTGACTAGCTGGTCCTTCTTGTCTCATAGTTGTGCGATTTTATGTCCATGTCCCTTCCCTTTCCTTGCTGGGGGAGTCACCAGTACATGTGCCTGGTCATGGGAAGAAAGCAGGAGCCGAACCTTTACTGGGCAAAGGTGAAAGGACGGTTCTTGGTTAGGGAAGAGGGCTTGTTTCAGTTTGTGTAGAAAGAGAAACAAAGTCACCCGGTGATAACTGCACTTTCTGACCCTCTATCCCTGCCTGGAAGAAACCAAGCTGTGGCTTTTCAGCCTGGAGAAGAGAGGATTCAGGTAAGGACAAAAGTCCTCAGGCCTCCTCTGCTGTGGTCCCACCAGGTTCTGGGTCCTCTGGATGTTAACTTCCTTCTCAGCATCGCTGGGGCAGTGTCCTCTACCCCTACCCTGCACCTCCCTGGCTCTCACCTCCCTAAACCCACGTCATGCCTCTGCTCCAACTCTTTGACGCTTCCTGTGTTTAGAGTAAAGCCCCAAAGAGTTTTACCATCCGGAGCCCTCAAAATCTATCCCCAGATTCCATTTCTGTGTTTTGCTCTGCACCTTCCCACACACTCTGCAGCATCGGGACTGGTCTCTTTACCACCCCCGCTCACTTGCAGGAAACCCCCCCAGCCATGTGCCTTATTGCTGATACTTGCACCCAGTCCCTGGGAAGACCTCCACCTCCTCCAGGAATGCCTCCTGACCGCTCCAGTACTGCCCACCGGCTCTCACTGGTGTGGAGCGTAGTGGCCGGGGGCGGTGGGGAGAAGGTTCTTCACCCCTTTAGCAGACAGTGAAGCAGAGCTGTGGGCTGGTCCTGTGCCCTCTCGCCTGGGATCCCCCTGCACTCAGTGCATGGGTGCTGATGGAGCCTGAGTCTCCCTTCACGATCCCTGGCTTTAGGGATAATGGCCAACCTCTGTGTGATGGCTTCACATACACGGTCTCCTTCCCTCCTCCCCAGGCCCTCAGCAGACCACGTCTGTCTTAACCTGTGAGGCAGCTGAGACTTGCCCAGGGCCAGACACGGCGCCGGTCGACACTGCAGCCTGGCCATGCCCCATGTAGTTGTGCACCCTCTCTGAACCTGGATGTTTAGGGGGCAGAGACACCTTCCTGCAGTTGGTGCCTCCTGAGCACCACAGCCAGCGTCTCTGTGGAGAGAGCTGCGGGGTGGTGTGCGCATTTCTGGGGAGGAAGAATGCCAAGGCTTGTCCTCTGAACAATCACACCACAAGAATCAGGCAGCTATAAACACTCCTGCCTGGAGTGCCCCTCCAGAGTGTGACCTCAGAACCCGAATCGTCGATTCTGGCTCAAAATAAAACTGTGGCTCAGGGATTTGTGGAGAGCAGGGCATGAGCTGCCAGACTCCTGTCAAGAGCCGGAATTCCGCCTTCTCTCCCCTCACCGTCTAGCTGCGAGCTACCGGGAGAGGCCTTGTCGCCTGCCCGAGTGTGCTGGGCCACTGCCGCGGGGGTGGGGGCGGCGGTGGCAGGCCTGGGCCAGCGGTGGCTTCTGCTCACGGGAGCTGATCCTCAGAGCTGTTTCTGGACGACCCACTTGCTACATTTTTAAACTGCGGTTGTGTGGTCAGGTTGAAGAGGTTGTTCAGAAGGCACAACCGGGCATCGACGGGAAGTAGGATTACAACGGGACCCTGTGGCGCCTCACGACCTCTGCTCTGTGGATGGTGGGAGTGGGCCCGTGGGGAGGGGCCGAGGGCAGTAAAACCCAAGAATCGGGGAATCCATTCATCCACGCGCTTCTCCGCCACACAATGGGATGGGAGTCCTTGGCCCCAGGGCCATGGCTTCCTTTCTTTGGATCTCAGGTCCTCGAAATCTGCAGCCGCACAAACAGACTAAGGACAGAGTAATTCCCACACTGCGGTAAAGTCTAGAGCTCAGCTTCTCTTGGGCTTCTAATTCAAAATGCTCTTTCTTGTAAAAGAGCCCATTTTGTCAGTTTTCTTCTGATTTAGAGGTAATTACAAATCAGAAAAGTGGTGGTTTTGAGTTTTTCTTTTCCCCCTAAGATTCCAGTTGCCTGGTTTGGGGACGGCATGGGAGACTTACAGGCTGACAGTATTTGAGAGAGTGCTTTATCTTGCGAATGCTTTTCATCGTTCTAACAACGTGTTATCCATTTGTCGAGGGAAGCAAACGGTCTGTGGCAACCCCTTTCCTGAGCCGCCTTGTCCTGGGCCCTCGTGCTCGCCAGCCCTGTCTGATAAGTGTCAGGAGTTCAGAAACGTGTTCCTCTTCACAGCTGACAGTCTGTCTCAGAAAACTTCCATCGCCTCACTTCCTCGGGCAGGATCCAGCCGTCTCCATTCCTGCCTTTGTTCTCTCCTTGGCACACGCTCCCTCCGCCTTTCCCTACTCCTGCTTTCCCGCTTCCAGTCACCACCTCCCTGGGGAGGGCTCCTGCCCACTGTCACTCCCCAGCGCCTGGGTTCTCCCTGCCCCGGGTTCTCACTGCCAGGGTGCTCAGGCAGCTCGTAGGGTGGCAGGGCAGCCAGGCCGGCTGGTGCCGAGTGGGGAGCAGAGTGGGCAGTGAGCATCCCTGTGTCTGAGGGGAGAGTCAGGCAGACCTGCTGCTCTCCTCTGCTATGTGACCCTGAGCACGTTTTTTTCATTGACTGAGCACCTTACCATGTGCCAGGCTCCACATGAGCTACAGGGACCAGAAAGATGAGTGGACGTAGACCCCGCCCCAGAGCCCCAGTTTAGGAGGTCTTAGTCACTGTAAGATGACTTCATGGGTGTGCAGGTGACACTCAGACGTGGTAGTGTTTTATAAACTGTAAAATGCAGTCCACATAGCAGGAGTGTTGGTTCCTGGGGCTCCTGGGTCCAACTCTGTTGTGATAGAACAAGGCCTGTCTTGTGACGCCCTTCAGTCTGGAGGTCCTGTCAAGCTTGGTGCCTCTGCACTCTCCCTGACATGTGGCTGCTGAGTTCTGGTGTGCACGGAACACCTGGGCTGGGGTACACATGCATGGGGGCGTGGAGTGGGGAGGACAGGAGCCAGGCAGCCAAACCCTGCAAAGAGAAGATTCTTGGAGCTTTTGGGAGTTCTCCAAATGTAGTTTGATCTGACTTTTAAAAACTCTCATCCGCCGGGCGCGGTGGCTCACGCCTGTAATCCTAGCACTCTGGGAGGCCGAGGCGGGTGGATTGCTCAAGGTCAGGAGTTCAAGACCAGCCTGAGCAAGAGCGAGACCCCGTCTCTACTATAAATAGAAAGAAATTAATTGGACAACTAAA
>CAUYRT010028713.1:0-10070 GCA_963574885.1 Lepilemur ruficaudatus
TTGAATAGATCTTTCTGTAAAGAAAATATACAAACAGACAATAAGCACATGAAAAGATGCTCTAATCATTAGGGAAATACAAATCAAAACCCACAATCAGATAGATACCACCTCACACCTCCCATTGCTCAAAGAACAGAAAATAACAAGTGTTGGCAAGGATGTGGAGAAAATGGAAGACTTGTACACCATTGGTGGGAATGTAAAGTAGTCCACATGCCAAGGAGAACAGTTTGGTAGTTCATCAGAAAATTTAAGATAAAATTACCATATGATCCAGCAATTCCACTTCTGGGTATATACTCAAAAGGACTGAAAGCAGGGTCTCAAAGTGGTATGTGTACAACCATGTTCACAGTAGCATTATTCACAATAGCCAGAAAGTGGAAGCAACCCAAATGTCTACCAGCAGATGAATGGATAAAGAAAATATGGTATACACACACAATGGAATATTATTCAACCTTTAAAAAAAAAAGAAATTCTGACACATGCTATAACATAGATGAACCTTGGGGACATTATGCTAAATAAAAAATGCCAGTCACAAGAAGACAAATGCTGTATGCTTCCATTTATATGAGGTAGCTAGAGCAGTCAAATTCATAGAGGTAGCCAGGGATTGTGGGGAGGGGAGAGAGTTCGTGTTTAACGAGTATAGAGTACCAGTTTTGCAGGACAGTTCTTTAGGTGGCTTAGACCAATCCAATTCTCTGCTCTTTCTTGCCTGCAGTTCTCCAGAATAACTGTAGAATGTGCTGGGAATGCAACATCCTGAGATAAGCAGAGAGCTGGCTAGAAAAGCTTGGGCTTTGTTCCAGTGCCCCGCCCCAGAATAGGAGGTCCCTCAACACATCAGCTCAGTGAGTCCTGTGACCCCAAGGTATATAACCCAGGACAGCTGTCTTTCATGGTCCCTCAACTGTAGTGCAAGTGGGGGACATGCAGATGGGACTCCATCCACCCCAGGCAGCTTTCTGAGCCTTGAGGACTGGCTCACAATGAGTCACAGACTTCTGTTGTCCCTTGCTACCTATCTGTAAGTAATAAATCTGCTTCATGTAACTTGCTGTGTATGAGTGTGTTCTGTCTCACAGGGCTCTGACAAGTTGGTAACCAATGCACAGTAAACATGCTTCACAGTTTCACAAAATGAAAAGAGTTCTAAAGATTCGTTACAGCACAAATATACATAAGACTACTAAACTGCATACTTAAAAATGGTTAAGATGGTAAATTTTTTTTATGTATTTTACCACAGTTAAAAATTTTTTCAAAAAGGTGAATTTATGGCATGCAAAGTATATCTTAATAAAGTTGTTTTAAAAAAAAGAATGCTAGAATAGCTATATTAATTTCAGACAAAGCAGACTTCAGGACAAGAAAAATTATCAGGAATAAAGAGGGGCATTGCATAATGATAAAGGGGTCATTTTCCAAAACGACATAACAATCCTTTATGTGGATGCACCTAACAACAGCACATCAAAATGTGGGAGGCAAAAATAGAACTACAAGGAGAAATAGACGAATCCATGATTTCAACACCCTCTGTCAGTAACAGACAGATTCAGCAGGCAGAAAATCAGTAAGGACAGAGCTGAACTGAACAGCACGTTCAGTCAATTGGATCTAACTGACATTTATACACTGCTTCAGGGATAGAGAAGGAGGTGGGGGTGGCTCCCTTCCCCCATCTGAGAGCATGTAACCAAGCCAGTAGGGTGGGCGCACTTGACTTTACTGTGGAAAACACACATTCTTCTCAAGCTCACATAGAACATTCACCAAGTCAGACTACATTCTTAACCATAAAACACACCTTAACAAATTGAAAAAAATTGAAATCATACAGTGTCTGCTCTCAGACCAGAATGTAATTAAACTAGAAATCACAAACAAAAGATAGCTCGAAAAAACAAAATACTTGGACATTAAACAAAACACTCTAAAAAACATATGGGTTTAAAGAAGTCTCAAGAGAAATTTTAAAAATATTTCTAATTAAATGAAAATGAAAATACAGCTTATGAAAATTTGTAGGGGAGCAGCAAAAGCAGTGCTGAGAGAGAAATTTATAGCATTAAACACGTATACATTTTGGTCAGTGATGTACCATGACAGTGGTCCCTTAAGATTATAACGGAGCTGAAAAATTCCTATCACCTAGTGATATCACAGCCATAGTAACATCATAGGGCAACACATCACTCACATGTTTATGGTGATGCTGGCATAAATAAACCTACTGTACTGCCAGTCATATAAAAGTGTAGCACATACAATTATGTACAGCATATAATACTTAAAAATGATGATAAATGTTATTGGTTTATGTA
Organism: Lepilemur ruficaudatus; assembly: GCA_963574885.1. Classification (NCBI taxonomy): domain Eukaryota; kingdom Metazoa; phylum Chordata; class Mammalia; order Primates; family Lepilemuridae; genus Lepilemur; species Lepilemur ruficaudatus. Next base: position 2,340 of record CAUYRT010028713.1, read on the forward strand.
TTTACTATACTAAACTATATTTTTAATTGTTATTTTAGAGTGTACTCTTACTTATTAAAAAAAATAAGTTAACTGTAAAACAGTCTCAGGCAGGTCCTTCAGGAGGTATTCTAGAAGAAGGCACTGTTATAATAGGAGATATGTGTTATTGCCCCTGAAGACCTTCCAGTGGGACAAGATATAGGTGGAAGACAGTGATATTGATGATCCTGACCCTATGTAGGCTAATGTGTGTGTCTGTGTCTTAGTTTTTGAAACTAAGTTTTTGAAAAAAAATTCAAAAAATTCAAAAATTAAAATTAAAAATTTTAAAAACAGAATTTTATAAAGATATAAAGAAAGAATATTTTTGTACAGCTGTACAACGTGTGTTTTAAGCTGTTATTAAAAAAGAATCAAAAAATTTTTAAAAATTTAAAAGTTTATAGAGTAAAAAGTTACAGTAAGCTAAGTCTATTATTGAAGAAAGAAAAAATTTTTTATAAACTTAGTGTAGCCTAAGCATACAGTATTTGTCAGGTCTAAAGTAGCATACAGTAATGTCGTAGGCCTTCGCATTCACTCGCATTCACTCATTGATTCACCCAAAGCAACTTCCAGTTCTGCAAACTCCATTTATGGTAGGTGCTCTATTAAGGTATGCCATTTTTATCTTGTATACCCTATTTTCACTCTTACCTCTTCCAGGTTTACATATGTTTAGAGACACAAATACTTACCATTGCATTATAATTGCCTACAGTATTCAGTACAGTAACATGCTGTACAGGTTTCTAGCCTAGTAGCAACAGACTATACCATATAGCTTAAGTATGTAATAGGCTATACCACCTAGAGAACATGTAAGTTCACTGTGTGATGTTTGCACCATGAAGAAATCACCCAACAATTCATTTCTCAGAATGCATCACCATTGCTAAGTGATGCATGACTGTATTTAAAAAAAGGAAAGATCCAAAATCAATAACTCTAAGCTCCCACTGTAGGAAACTAGAAAAAGAAGAACAAATTAAATCTAAAGTAAGCAGAAGACAAGAAATCAATAAAATTGAAAAAAAGGAAATTAATAGAGAAAATCAACGAAAACAAAAGCTGATTCTTTGAAAAGACAAATAAAATCATAAACCTCTAGCTAGGTTAACTGAGAAAAAAGAGCAAAACCACAAATTACTAATATCAGAAATGAAAAAGAGGCTACACTACTGATCCCATGAACAGTAAAAGGAAAATAAATACTATGAACAACTCTATGTCCACAAATTTGATTAACTCAAATGAAATGCACCAATTCCTTAAAAGACACAATCTGCCAAAACTCATACAAGGAGAAATAGATAATCTCAATAGGTCTATATCTATTAAAGAAGAAAAATCAATAATTAATAACTTTTCAAAACAGAAAGCATGAGGCCCAGATAGGTTTAATGGTAAATTCTAAAAAAATTTAAGGAAAAAATTATACCAATTCTCTACCATCTCTTCCAGAAAATAGAAGCAGACAGAATACTCTGTAACTCATTCTACGAGGCCATCATTACCCTAATACCAAAACCAGACAAAGACATTAAACAAAAGGAGAACTATAGATCAACATGTCTCATGGGCCAGGCGTGGCAGCTCACATCTGTAATCCTAGCACTCTGGGAGGCCGAGGAGGGCGGATTGTTTGAGCTCAGGAGTTCAGGACCAGCCTGAGCTAGAGCGAGAACCCATCTCTAATAGAAAAATAGAAATAAATTAATTGGCCAACTAAAAAATAGAGAAAAAATTAGCCAGGCATGGTGGCTTGCACCTGTAGTCCCAGCTACTCGGGAGGCTGAGGCAGAAGGATCGCTTGAGCCCAGGAGTTTGAGGTTGCTGTAAGCTAGCTGACGCCACGGCACTCTAACCTGGGCAACAGAGTGAGACTCTGTCTCAAAAAAAAAAAAAAACCCTACAGCTAACATTGTACTTAATGGTAAGAAGCTAGATGCTTTCCCACTAAGATCAGGAATAAGGCAAGGATGTCCACTCTCACCATTCTCATTCAACCTCATACTGAAAGTCCTAGCTAATACAATGAGACAAAAAGAGGAAATAAAAGGCATACACATTGAAAAGGAAGAAATAAAACTGTTTTTGTTCACAGATGACATGACTATCTGTAGAAAATTTTTTTAAAAAATCAATTTTAAAAAAACTTCTGGGCAGAGCATGGCTCATACCTATAATCCCAGCACTTTAGGAGGCCAAAGTGGGAGAGTCCCTTTAGGCCAGGAATTCAAGACCAGCCTTGACAACACAGCAAGACTCTGTCTCTACAAAAAATTTTAAAATTTCATAGGTATGGTACTGCATGCCTATAATCCCAGCTACTCAGGAGGTAAGGCAGGAGGATCGCTTTTATGCCCAGGAGCTCGAGGCTGCAGTAAGCTATAATCATGCCACTGCACTCCAGCCTGGGTGACAGAACATGACTCTGTCTCAAGGAAAAAAAAAAAAAACTTCTAGAACTAATAAGCAATTATAGCAAAGATGCAGGATACAAAGATACTATGTACAAATCAGTTGCTTTCCTATATACTAGCAATAAACAATTAGAATTTCAAATTAAAAACAATACCATTTATATTAATACCACAAAAAAGAAAGTACTTAGAAATAAATCTAGGCCAGGCTCCATGGCTTAAAGCTGCAATCCTAGCACTTTGCTCCCACACATACACCTCCACCCCTTCCGCCTCTACAAAAAAATATTAATACAAAAATTAGCCAGGCATGGTGGTACGTGCCTGTAGTCCCAGCTACTTGAAAGGTGGAAGGGAGGAGGCTGGCTTAAGCCCAGGAGTTTGAGGTTGCAGTGAGCTCTGATATCATCATTGCACTCTAACTCTGGCAACAGAGCAAGACACCTGTATCAAAAAAAAAAAAAAAAAAATCTAACAAAATATGCGTAAGAGTTATATTAGAAAAACTAAGATGCTGATGAAAGAACCCAAAGGTGATCTAAATAAATGGAAAGTTATTCCATGTTCATAAAGAGGAAGACTCAATATTGTTAAGATGTCAGTTCTTCCCAACTTGATCTACAGATTCACATAAAGCCAATCAAAACCCTAGCAAGTTGTTTTGTGGATACTGATAAACTGATTATATGATTTACATGGAAAGGCAAAAGTCTCAGAGTAGTCACACAATATTGAAGAACAAAGTTAGGGGACTGACACTACCTGACTTCAAAACTTACCTTAAAATTATTAGTACAATAATCAGGACAATGTGGTATTGGTTACATAGCAGACAAATAGATCAATGGAACAGAATAGAACCCAAAAATAGATCCATACAAACATAGTCAATGAATCTTTGATAAAGGAACAAAGGCAATTCAATGGAGAAACAACAGTCTTTTCAGCAAATGGTGCTGGAACAACTGGACATCCACATGCTAAAAAATAAACAATGACCTCACACCTCTCTCAGAAATTATCTCAAAATAGAGCATAGACTTAAGTGTAAAAAATAAAATTATAGAACTTCTAGAAGGTAACATAGGAGAAAAACTAGATAACCTTGGGTTTGGCAATGACTTCTTAAGACACAACACCAAAGCATAATTCACAAAAGAAAAAAACTGATAAATCAGACTTCATTAAAATTAAAAACTTCTGTTCTGTGAAAGACACCACTGTTAAGAGAACGAAAAGAGAGGCCACAGAAGAAAAATTTTACAATTTGCAAAACTCGTACCTAATAAAGGACTTGTCTCCAAATATGCAAAGAACTCTTAAAGCACCAATTTAAAAATGGGCAAAAGAAAACAATGAGGTACTACTACACACCTATTAGAATGGCTAAAATCCAAAAACCAACAATACCAAGTGTTGGGTAGGATATGGAGAAACAGGAACTCCCAGTCCTTGCTGGTAAGAACACAAAATGGTACAGACACTTTAGAAGACAGTTTGGCAACTTCTTATAAAGCTAAACTGTCTTACCATGTGATCTAGCAATCTCACTCCTAGGTGTTTCCGACCCCCCCAGGTCTGTTTCCTCTGAATCCTTGGTGTTTATCAAAATAAGTTGAAAACTTTATGTCCACACAATAGCCTGCATTTTATAGCAGCTTTATCATAATTGCTAAAGACTAGAAAAAACCAGATGTCCTTCAAAAGGTAAATGGATAAACCAACTGTGCTACATCCATAAAATGAAATATTATTCAGTAATAAAAAGAAATGAGCTATCAAGGCACAAAAAAATAGAACCACCTTAAAGCATATGGAGTAGTGAAAGAAACCAGTCTGAAAAGGGTATACTGTATGTTTCCAGTTTTATGACATTCTGGAGAAGGCAAAATTACGGAGACAGTAAAAAGACCTGTGGTTGCCAGGGGTCTGAGGCAAGGCCAGAAGAGATGAATATGTAAAGAACAAGAAATTTTTAGGACAATGAAACTATTCTGTATGGTATCACACATGGTGGATGATACAAGGGTAGATACATGACATGTATTTGGCAAAACCCATAGAACTGTATAAGGCAAAGAGAGAACCCTAAGGTAAACTATGGACGTTAGTTAATTATGTATCAATATTGGTTTATGAATTATAACAAATGTACCAACTGATGCAAGATGTTAATAATAAGGGAAACCATACTATATGCTCAATTTTCTATGAAGCTAAAGCTGGTCTAAAAAATAAAGTCTATTAATTTTTTAAAATCTTACTAGCACGCACACAAAATATTGTTAATTATCCTGTGCATATTTTTAGAAACTGAATGGTAATATCACATACGTAATCTTTTAACAATGCATGTTATTGGGAAAAAAGAATAATTTTCCCAAATTACTATTATTATAAAACAAATGTTTCTGAAAGTGTTATTTCCATCTTACAAAGGTCAAAGCAAATCAAGTAAAAAACAAAAACAAAAATACCTTTTGTTTCTTGCCATTAGAAGTCCCTGGCTTTGAAATTGAAATTAACGATAAGCATTATCCTCACCAAAAAAATCACAAGCAATGAAGGAAGTCACTTTTGTCTATTTTAATTGGAAAACACCACAGCTTTTCACACTGGCTTCTTTCACTAATCAAAATTCCAAAGTTCAACTGAAGACAACTAAAATAATAAATATTTCAGTATTTATTACATTATCATATTTTTATGAACTGGTTAGAATATCCTAATTCATGAGTATTTTTTTAGAAACCATACATATACAACAACAAAAAAAAAACACTATTAAAAAGTTGGGTTGTTTTTTTTTTTACTAGAGCTCTTCATCTGATGCACTCCTTGCCTCTCTTGCTGGCTTTAATACACAAAGAGTATGCCAGAATCAGTGGTCTAAGTCTAATGATGAGCAAAACAGATGAAAAAATTTTGCAAGTTTGCTTTAGCAGTACTCAATGGCAGGTGGCAGCTGGCTTAGAAAATCAAAACCAAACTAAGCAAACCAAAACAAAACAAAAATTACCTGGGGCACACAACTGGTTTCTTGAGTTCTTAGACACCTCATATTGGCATAATCTAATCTTCATGTAAAAAGATTTGATTGCTGCAAAGCAGTAAAGAACGTGGCTCAAGCTGTTTTTCCAGTAATGATGACAGCCTTGTGCTGATTCAGTGTTGCTATTTGGTATCTAAAAGTTTGCTCCAGTAAAGAATAATGCTAACTAGTCCACAGAGGGATTGAATCCATGATCCTGGCCTAATTAGCTACTGCTAATCAACCACCAAAATAGCTACCATTAATCAAGAGGTGCTTCCATTTATTTATAGACCACCTGATATACGCCAGGCATTGTGCTAAATGCTTTATGTACATTATGTCTTAAATTTCATAAAAACCTGTCAAAGTAGATTCTATCCCTGTTTTATAGATGTGGAAACTGAGAATCAGAATGGTTAAGAAAGTAAAATTGTAAAACAGCTTTTGTCTGAGGTCTTACAGCTAGTACATGAAAGCTCTAGGACTCAAATGCAAGTCTGTTTCAAAAGGCTTTCTAATTTGTATATAATAAAATTGTACCACCAATCAACTCCAAATCAATCAAAAGGTATATAGGAGAATAAAAGAGAAAGATGTGCTGATCTTGATCCAAAAACAATATTTTAAAACTCTGAACATCTACCTTTACAAATAATTTAAAGTTATTCTGATAATGCAAACAAAAGACAATTGTGTCTACAATTACTACAAACATCTTCATTCATGATTTCAGACTCATTCACAATAGCTTAAGAGGTTATTAAATTTTAATCAAAGCAGAAAAGTGTTCCTGAGAAAGGAAAATAAAAACAAATATCAATGTTTTAAAATAAATTTAAATGCCAGTTAATAATTTTCAATCAAATTCTTCCTATTGAACTAAAAAGAAGAAAATAATGCCTGTTGTTATTTCTTAGACTAAAACTATGGCACTTACAGAACAAAAACTACTGGTGAACTGTAAAACAACTTTTGCTTTATAGAATCATAAACGAATAAAATCTGGTTTTTTACATTAATTGGGCACACCAATAACATTTAAATATTATTTTTTTAAATGTCATGTTATATTAAGATTTTCTATCTCTAGAATTAGAGGTCATAAAATGAGAAGTTGTGCAAAAGTGAACTGTACCAGGAAGTGCCGGATTAAACAGTAGTCAAAGCAATCTCTTCTAGGCCATAACAACGAGATAATTTAGCAAGCATTTATTGAGAACTACCTGCTAGGAACCAAGTTTTCACCTCTGTGCAAGTAGCTGGGAATATACAAAGTTACTAAAAACAGCTCAAAGGACTTACAATATGGTAGGGCAAACAGACTTGTAGGAAACTGTCATTCAAGGCAGAATATCAAAAATATCAATGTAAAAGTACCTAGTAGTAAGGTAGAATGGGTTCTGGTCTGACTAGAAGAAATAGCAAAGCTGCCATTAACAAGTAGCATTTCAGCCAGGCCCTGATGATGAAAAAGATTTCTCTGAGTGAGGGAAGGGATAGTGGAGCAGGTTGGGGAGGTGGCTGTACATTCCAGGTTAAGGGACAGTATGAGCAAAGCCAAGTGCCTAGACGCTTGTAAGAGTGAGTGGCTTGTTATAATGGTATTTACAATGTATTGGAGAACTACAGCATGAGATCAAGGCTGAAAATACAACTGGGATCACATTATATTATAGATAATGTTCACTGTATCTTGTCAGGAATTATAGTGTATTTGGTAGATCACAGGAAGCCAAAGCCAGTTTTTTGTTTTTTTTTTTTTTTGAGACAGAGTCTCGCTCCCTTGCTCAGGCTAGAGTGAGTGCCGTGGCATCAGCCTAGCTCACAACAACCTCAAACTCCTGGGCTCAAGCAATCCTTCTGCCTCAGCCTCCCGAGTAGCTGGGACTACAGGCATGCGCCACCATGCCCGGCTAATATTTTCTATGCATTTTTAGTTGTCCAATTAATTTCTCTCTATTTTTAGTAGAGACGGGGTCTCGCTCTTGCTCAGGCTAGTTTTGAACTCCTGACCTTGAGTGATCCACCGGCCTCGGCCTCGCAGAGTGCTAGGATTACAGGCGTGAGCCACAGCACCCGGCCTCAAAGCCAGTTTTTGAGAAGACTACCTGGGTAGTAGCAACATATCCCTATCCTCAACTTTGGAGCAAGGGCTCTCAGTTGGATTGCTTGGGCTCATTTAATGGCTCTACTATTAATACTCATTTAGCTGTGTACTTTGGACTAGTTGCTTAGTATCTCTGTGCTTTA